>LR753399.1:691410-854281 GCA_902729485.2 Mus minutoides | reverse complement strand
AATATATTGAGCAAGGTAACTCAGAATGACAAAAGAAATCACATATTTTATTCGTTAGTAATGTTTCTAAGTGTGTATATAGTGGGAGTTGGTGGAGAGGTGGGCTATGAAGCTATAAAGGTAGCCACAGGGGTGGGGGAAAGAGGTGTTGAGAAAGTTGGGAGAGCTATAGGATATATGAGATATAAAAACCAAAGAAGGAGCTATGAGAAGAATGGATGGCTACAGGGTAGGCAGGGGCCAGTTTAGAAGGATGGTAGAAGAGAAGAGAACCAGGAAAAACAAATTATGCTTTAAACACACTATAATTAAACAGAACACAGTATATGTGAAGTAAAAAATTACAAGTAATAATAATTGAAAATAAACAAACAGATTGATCCACCTTATTAGAAAACAACCATGCTCTTACAAGGAAACAAGTATATAATTCCAAAACTTTAAAGGTTAGACTTTTTGATTATTGTTATTTTTTGAAGTGAGGTTGAAAAGCTTTATCCATATAAATAAAAACATGTACAGAAAAATAAAGATTCAGACATGTCTCATTTCTTCCACAAATGAAACTTTGTTTCAATATTTTAGACAACAGAATTCTTTACAAAAACCTGATATACACCTCCTAAGGCTATACACCTCCTAAGGCACAGAGCCATTTGGGTTGAGACATTGGAAAATATATTCTTTTTTTTTTTGTGACAGGGTTTCTCTGTGTAGCCTTGGCTGTCCTGGAACTCACTCTGTAGACCAGGCTGGCTTCGAACTCAGAAATCCGCCTGCCTCTGCCTCCCAAGTGCTGGGATTAAAGGTGTGTGCCACCACGCCCGGCATTGGAAAATATATTCTATAGCAACCCCTCTTACAGAGTTATTATGTGTGATTCGGCACTTCAGCAAGTTTGGGGTCAACAGTATAGCACAGGGGCTCTCACAGACCCAGATGCTACATGGGCCCAGACGACAGTTTAGCAGCAAGCACTCATAAGATTCAAACAGATGTAAACAGATAAGAAGTACACAGCCAGACAAGTGTAGGTGGGAGCCTTGTGTGCTTGTGCTGGGATGTGTGTGTGGGGGGGTGGTGGTGGATGTTGATGGTGAGTCTACACTTGGGTCTTCACGACTTGTCGTTTGCTTGGCCTGTTCCGAGAAAGTAATTCCGCAGAGTGGTTAGAATCCTAACCTAGGATTCCCACTGTCTATGAGACCTAGAACAGATGTCTAACTTCTCTGAACCCTATTCCCTTTGTCTATAAAATGAGCATAAGAATACAGACTGTGGCACCAGTTACTATAATCCTAACCACCCAGGGCAGGTAGAAATTGTTAGCGTTTTCTTTGCATCTTTCAGATGTGTCTGCCATAGCTAAAATCACCTCCTAACCTCCTTCCTTGACCTTTATCACTCAACCTAGTTTAATTCATGCATTTGTTTTCTGTGCTTCTTTCAGATAATAAGATGGAAGATGGGATTTTGTCTCTCTTCACACTACTGGGTATGTTCCTGGCACTGAGCAGGCATTTCCTGAATATTTGTCTAATGATGAATGAGTGAATGAGCCCACTGACAAGGTGAGGAAGACAGCACTGCCAACAGGACAATGGAGCACTTCTCCCATGGGAATGCTCAGCAGGTGCCAGATCACTTAGCGACCCTGATAGTCCATTCATGGAATCCTGTATGCACTTGAGGCAGTGATTAAATCCTGCACGCAATTGTTCACTGGATATTTCAAGAAGACTGCTTACTGGCTGGGCTGTTGGATCCGAGGCTGTAGGACAGACAAAGGTGTCTCCTGTTAATTCTTCTGGGATGTGCCAATGTCTATCCTAGGTTCTGGTTGTTCTCCCAGAGCATATCACATCGACCTTGTTTTTAGCTTTGTGTGCAGGCTAATAAATAATAAAGATAACTGCTATATAAGTGATTATCTATTTTCTATAATTCCAGGGCCTGTTACTAACTTCTTTTATTTCCTTAAATCCTTTTCCAAAAGTGAATGAAAAAATTTAAAAGTGGAGTTCATAGTTTCCCGAGCAGACTGTAGGTCAGAGTAAACTCAAAGGAGGAGAAGGGCTGTGGAGCATGCGCGTGCTAAAATTATCTTTTAGTTTAAGGTTTGGGCATCTGTCAAAATAAAAAAGTAATTTATTTTACAAAGTATATAATATACCCAATAATATATAATAACTTTACTCCTTAGAAAGGGTATGGAATGTGACTTGAAAATATTTCTGAATAGGCATGTGGAGGGGACATAAGCTTGGGAAACAGGAGCTGTAGAGGAGAGAGAGAGAACCATTACATCAGTAAGTCAAACATCATTTGTTTTCTTATTTAGCTTAAGCCTGCCCTGCCTTTCTGCACTTATTAAAAAAGTACCTTGAAGAACAAATCACCTTAAAGCTCTTCAATTGAGTAATCATTAAGAACCTTCTATAGCAAAATCCTAAAACAGTATAATTTTCAGGGTCTACTCAATCCTCAGAAGACAGAATGCTGGTTTAAGTTGATTCAAGACCCTGAAAGTCCCTGAATGAACCATGCTTTGTTGACAATGGAATTTATACTGTGGAAGTACTTAAATTTATTTATCAAATAAAATTGAATTTTATTTGATGAGAATGCGATAACTTCAGGAAGGTATAATTTGGTTACCTGCTAACTGTTACTTCTGGAAAAAGAAGGGCCCATGATCCATGTGCAGCATGATCATGTACATGAACTCTGCAGCCCACATGTAAGAGCAAGAAAACATATAAAGCCCTAAGCCAATAGCCAAAGTTAGTCAGGAAAACACGTTGAAAGCTGACCCTGCAATGAGCACATGTACACTCCAATCCTGCAGTAAATCTAGAAGCATGCACAGCCAGCCCAATAACTGGTCAGAGAGACTTGTCAGCAAATAGTTTTAGGTTGATTTACATTCCTCTATGGGATCCTTAATAAACAAGAGAGATTTCCACCCAAATGATACAAATGGAAATGGTGAGTGTGGGCAACCTTGACTTCTTTGTTATTTCAAAAGAAATAATTTCAAAAGAATATTTCCCAATGGAATATGAAGTCAACTATGGACTTGTCAACTATGCCCTTTACTGGGTTAGAGAGTATTTATACTATATATCTTTTGTAGAGAGATTCTGTAGTAGTAGTAGTGAGGGGGAGTGGTAATCCCAGAGCTTTGCTCATACCAAGTAAGAGTTCTACCAGTGAGCTATATCCCTAGTCCTTGTTGGAAGTTTTATTATGATGGAATATATAGATTTAGTGTATGCCTTATTTCCATTTATTGAAATAATCGAGATGGTCATACATTTGTCCTTCATTCTGTTACTACATACAATAATGTTTTTATTGATTTGAAAATGTTGATCCAACCTTGCACGGGAGAGCATCTTTCTTGATTATGGCAAATGATCTGGATAATCTTCTGTTGAGTAAGACTCAAGAAGTAAGTAGCTGAGAAACTTTGCATCGGTGCTCAGCAATGATATTCAAAGCATTTATGTTAGTTGTTAAGTATTTGGTAGTTCTCAACAATAAAATCATTCTCTGTTGGAGATATGTAATTTTAGCTCCATTTCCCCAGTCAATAATGAGCTGCCTAGATATCCAGTTGCTTTATGATCTAATTTGTGTAGATTATGCTTCTAGGAACTTATCAATTTTTTCTAGGCTGTTCAGGCTTTTTGATACATAATTGTTCATGCTAGTATCTTAGGATTCTTTGCATTTCTGTGTTGTTAGTTGCAATATCAGGGCAATTAGGAAAGTAACACTTAAATAAGAAAAAGATGGAATAAAATAGTCTCTGCTGTCACATAATCTTAAATGGAGACAGTGTCAAATGAACCTGTTAGAACTGATGAATAAGTTCAATAAAGTTTTGGGATAAAATATTAATTTATTAAATAGCATTTCTAAACATTAATAACATTTCTTTTTTATATTTTTATTAGATATTTTCTTAATTTACATTTCAAATGCTATCCCAAAAGTTTCCTATACCCTCCCCCAGCCCTGCTCCCCTACCCACTCACTCCCACTTCTTGGCCCTGGCATTCCCCTGTATTGGGGCATATAAAGTTTGCAATACCAAGGGGCCTCTCTTCCCAATGATGGCTGACTAGGCCATCTTCTGCTACATATGCAGCTAGAGACACAAGCTCTGGGGGTTCTGGTTAGTTCCTATTGTTGTTCCTCTTATAGGGTTGCAGACTCCTTCAGCTCCTGGGGTACTTTCTCTAGCTTCTCCATTGGGGACCCTGTGTTCCATCATATGTCAGATTCATGGAAGTATAGAATAGACTGGTGGTCACAGAAGCTGGAGTGAGTTGGTCAGGTGTAACAATGATCAACATATACAGAGCTATAGTTATATAGGGGCATGTTCTATTGTACAACAAGATGACTGTAGTTTATAATAATGCATTGTATATTTTACAATAGTATAAAATAATAAGCATTTGAGATAATAGATATTAATTTTCTTGACTTGATCATTTCATAATAAATATTAAAATATGGCATTGCTTTATTAATAAAGGCAGTTGTTATAAATTAAAAACTCAGAAACAACTTGAAATGAAAAAGTTTAGTCACTCAATTGGTTAACTCCAATTTTTCTTTAATTGCTGTCTATTTGTACACATTTATATTATAATAGTTTATTAATATACTTCTTTTTCCTTGACTCTATTTTCAACATTAAAAAGAAATCTCCATTAGATACAGCTTCTAATACATCAGCATGCTTTCTCAAAGGAGCCTCCCCACATCTGGAGGCATAGGAACCTCCCTTTGGATTCCTAGTCCATCACTCACAAAAACATATTTATGTGCTTCTGTGTCCTTCACTTGCCCTCTGAGTGTCCACAGATCATGTGGATAAGGTTGTGATTTCTGTCTATTTTCCATGCAAGTGCCAAGTATTGTTCTGTGCAGTAGTCTTTGCAGATGGAAAGCATGCTGTAGCATTCATATTCTTAACTATTCTCTTGGGGAATATTCAATAGAATGGTAGAACTGAAGGCTTAGCATAGCTTCAACTCAATACATAGATATCTTCAGATCCAAGAAGAGTTAGCCACTAGCTTAGGTACCAGGAGGAAACAGAGGACGCTTTGAGACCTTCTGGTACCATTTCTTTTAATAATTGTAACTTTTGCCATCAAGAACATGAAGCTGAAACATCTTCAGTTCTAAGTAAAAGTCATTTTTGGTTGATGGCTTTTTTTTTTTAAGACAGGAGCAAGATGAGATTTTGATTATTTAGGAATTTTTATTTATTTGAGCCTTCCAAATGGTACACCGCCCTTAAAAATTAGGCCCAATTTGAGAGTAGTAGTGGATTCCTTTAGTACTAGACTTTGGGACACTGAAGCAGGAGACTTGCTTCCAAATCTCACCTGGCTAGTTTTATGTCAACTTGACACAGTATAGAGTCATTTTAGAACATGGAACGTGAACTGAGAAAATACCCATACAAAATATGCCCATGGGCAAGCCTATAGTTTATTTTCCTGATTGATGACTAATGTAGGAGAGCCCAGATCTCTGTGGGTGGTGCCACCTCTGTGCTGGCAATCAGTGGTCTTATAAGGAATCAGGCTTATCAAGCCATAAAGAGCAAGCCAGTAAGTATCACTCATCCATGGCCTCGCCCCAGTTCCTGTCTTGACTTCTTTTGATAGTGGAGCTGTGGCATGAAGTGCAAGCTAAAAGGAACCCCTTTCTTCCCCAAGTTACTTTGGTCATGGCGTTTTTTTTCACAGTAATAGAAACCCCATTAAGGCCAACTTGGGGTATGGTATCTCACACTCTATCTTGGAACAAATAAACACTCCATTTCCCTAAAACAAGTCAGGTGAATGACTTCCTTCTGTTACAACCTGACCTCAGCTGGGATCTCATGCTTCTTTACATTCCTCCCATGGACAAAACACGTATCCTATAGCAGGTACTTCCTACAAATAGCCCTATATTCTCCAACCCCCACCCAGAGATTATTTCATGTGTGAATTGGTTTCTTGGGACAAATCATTCTGATTCTTAGTGACTGATGGTCTCAATTGCTGAGTGTAGAAAGCTCACACAATTTTCCGTATTTAAGAACACGTGGTGGAGACAGGTGGGAAACAAAGCCTGTCCTGTATCCCAACTTCTGACTTGTCCCCAGAATACCTGAAACTCCCACCCATCAGACTTAAGAGATTTTTAAAGAATTCTAAATATAGGCATGATTTTGATTGGGAGAGAAAACATAATTGTGTGCGAATCTGTGCATTCAGTTGCCCGCTCTGAGATTTCCACCGTGTATCTTGTGTCTTGAATATGAAATGTCTTCCACAGCCTCATGTGTTGAACACTTGGTCCCCAGCTGGCCGTACCATTTTGAGAGGCTCCAAAAACTTTTTTAAAATTAATTTTTAAGATTAGCATACAAAGTAATGAGTTTCCTCATGGTATGTTCATACATATGTGTTACTATACTTTGTCCTCATGTGTTCCCTCCCTCACTGCCCTCAGCCACCCCCTCCCCCACCAGCTGCTTCCCTTTCGCTTCCTAGTTAGTTCCCCTTCTGCCTTCCTATTGCATGTGTTCCACTATTCCTTGCAATTTTCCATCTCCCCAGATGTATTTCACAGCCTGGACACACACACACATATACATACATGTATAATTTTAAAACACATAATTTTAAATCTAGATTCTGCATATTAAAAAAAAGCCCACAGTATTTGTTTTGCTGATTCTAGCTTATTTTGCTTAACATAATGATTTCCAGTTGTGTTCAATTTTCCTGAAAACGTTTCATTTTCCCATACAGCTGCATAAAATTCCAATGTGGATATTTACCATATTTTCTTTATCCATCCGTCTCTTGATGGATATCTAGACTGATTCCATTTCCTGGATATTGGGACTAGAGTAACCACAAACATGGATGTGAGCATATCTTTGTAACTTATTGATTAGAGTCCTTAAAGTATATATATATCCAAGAGTGGCATAGATGGTAGTAGCTCTATTTTCTTTCTGTTTTTGTTTGTTTGTTTGTTTTTTGAGGAAGAAAGTTCTTGAAACTTTATGGGATAGGGTCTAACTGGAGAAAGTAGCTCACTTGGAGGATGCCTTTGAAGCTTCCACTGGTCCCCAGTTCCTTCCTCAGCTCACGTCTGTTTCTTGCCTACTTTGAGGTTAACAGCCTCCTCTTTCATATGATCTCACCAACATAGTGTTTTTTTGACCACAGTGTGGCTAGAAAAATTAAGTCAAACAACCATGAACTGTGTTGACTCCAAAAATATGAGGCTAAGTAAACCTGTCCTTCTTTCAAGTTATTTATGTCAGACATTTTGTCATAGAGGTGTGACAGGAAGTAACATGTTATGCTTATAGTATAACATGGTGTGCCTACAGTCTACAAGGCATTCTTATGGGCAGCCTTGGGGCTGTTGTGAAGTAGAATTAGAGACTGATTTTGCTTTCGAGGATGTGGTCGTTCTCAGTTGTCCCCACCAATGTCTGCTACCTCCTCCCTTTGGAAAGTGTGGGTTCCCCGGGGGCATTTGCTTCTTCTTTATGTTGCAGGACAGGTGAGTAGTTCTAACAAGTGGGGGCCAGGGTCATGTGTGTTACTCTCACAATTAAACACCTAAGTACCTATATGAATCCCTCCAGACCAGTTTTCTTTCTGCATGGTTACCAAGAGAGTATGAGTCTGTAGCTACTCCATTAGTGATGGCCATGACCAAGACTCAACTGATGGGACAAACTGATGTCCCCCATGTATAGGGTATCAGTGAAGGCCTAATTCAAGATAGGAAGTGGGCTAGGCTCAGTGTAGGGAAAACAATATTCCAGATGCTAGCATTCAGAAAAGGTCTGAATGAGCTCAGGTCTGGAAGGCGAGTTGACACTCATAGGATGCTCATGCAGAATAATTCTGATTGAATCACACCATTCCGTTGCAAAATAAGTTGCTACCTATGGTTTATCATTATACCAAAAGGTTGAAATGAATTACTACCTGAGAGTTTAGTATTATCATGATCTCTGTTCTACAGGCAGGTAAAGTCACCTGTTTAATGTCTCAGACAGTTGATGTAATTGTAGTGTTAAACCCCACCCAGCGCTCCTACCTCTCCCAGGCCTTGCTGTGTTTCTGGGAGTTGGTACATTGGAAACTGTAGTAGAGTGGAGAGAGAGTTTGAGGGTGCTTATTAGCAGGATTTGGTTTATCTGTTAGTGAAGTCTTCCCATTGCTGTGGAGTGTGCAGCAAGACTTCAGGAGAGAACTCCATGAGCTGAGCCATAATGGAATGCTTGGGCCCATTAGGGGGCACCATGGGCCTTCAGACTGAAATGTGCACTTGGCTCTGTTTTGTTTTGTTTTTCCCCCAAACCCTTCTGGGGTCTTTGAATTTTAAAGAAAATTTCAGAGAGCAGAACTCCAACTTTAGAAATCACAAAAACAGAGCATGTCACCAGCATGTCACCATTTCTCCACCTCCCCCGTCAGTTTTATTGCCCTTTCCCCTCTATCTGTGGGTTTAGGATATGAAATTTCCATGAGACATTTGACCCTTCACTTTGGGTTTTAAAAGCCAGCCACAAGTCGTTTCCAGCTGTGTTTTTTGAATCAACTCCAGCTAGGCAGATGTCCCTCTTCATCAGGGCCTCCTCATTTAGCCCGGGATAACTCAGCACCGTCACTTTCACCTCGAGTTGTTGGTGAGTGAGCTTTTCATGCTGATCAGAAGCATTCTTGCACACCAAATGCAGCTTTCCACTCCGCATTACAGGACTGTCTCATGGTTACCTTGAACAGAGACCTCAAGCCCCTTGAGGAAGGCTCTCTGCTTTCTGCTTTCTGCTTTCTGCTTTCCTCATGTTACTTGATTCAGTACCAGGGAGCTGGTGGTAGCTAACCTAAGTCTGATTTTGTTTCATTTTTTGATGCCACTCACTGAACGGATATGTGTCTACTCTCTTACTTTTCTGTGTAACTCTAAATGGTCCTAATCACAGTGTTGTAATTTCTCATCTCTTAGTATTTCAGAGCTATGGACTCTGAAGGATTTTAAGTCAGTCCTAGGTTCACATCATGGCTCTGGAATTTTGGCTAAGATATCTTTAATGAGTCACTTAAACTGCTCTTGAAATGTGGATACAATAATGGCAACCATGTCCAGTTATGTGAGAATTAGTGACATAAAATATCCAGCATATGGCACCTATGGGGAGACACTGTATACATTTTTCTAATTCCAATTCTCTATTTTGTTTCTAGGCCTCTCTAGAAACAACCTTCTAGCCCTCATTTTTTAACCTCCCCCCAAGCTTGTCCCTACTGTGTCTCTTTATTTGTATATTTGAAACCAGCATCTCAGCAGCCTTGGAAGAGAGGTGGAGCTGAGTTTCTCAGAGTATTGCAAGCCAAAGGAAAATACCTTGCTGTGGAGTTAACATAGCCCTGCTCCACCAGTGTGCAGCCCCTGATTCCTGTGCTCGGAAGCTTATCAAGTTGCAGGGAATTTGGTAGCACTAATCAAACATTTGCTGTGCAGCACCTGGAACTGGCATGTACTTTAAGATAATGTCGGGCTTCAGATTTCGTGCTAGTGATCAGAGTCGTAAATTAGCCCCACTTCGTGGTTACATGTTCCCTCGGCCCACTTAGAACATCAGAGCAAATTTCGGCATGCAGATGTTTTTCAGCTTCCCTTCTCCTCATCTCTGAGGAGAACAACTACAACATCCCCACGTTCTCCTGCCATCTGAGTGCTCCCATTCAGCTTGTGCATTTTAGTTCATCAATAACAGAAGGGAGGAGAAGCTGTTCTTCTCTGCTTGTAGGTCCATCAGGTTGGGACTTGGGCAAACTTTTCCCATAAGTGGTGTCAGGTCACTGTGGAATTTTCACCTAAGTGGGGCCATTGCTCATTTGAGTTTGCAGTCCTATGCCTTGCTCTCTGCAGTACTTGCACATGGGCACACCCTCTGAGTGTTCAATTTTCTTGTCCATTGATATTTGTAAGACAGATCTGTTAGGGGCAACACAGCAGCCTCTAGGCAGCAGGAGGGTCGGGTTGGAGTGGGAGAGGCAGTGCCTTGTTAGGGCAGTTGGCTACATACCATCCAGCAGAGGGCAGCTGTGCCTAAGAGTGGAGCCTAAGAGAGGTTGACACTTATGTTGGGACATCTTCAAAAGCTCCAAGGAAGTAGGCAATGCTCTCCTATGGAATCAATAGGATGATTTCTACTGAAGAACATACAAGATTCCCAGAAGCTCTTTAGATTTCAGAGTTTAGATCCATTCACCTTGCAGGAAGAGAATTTGGTCATGCCCCCCCCCCCAGGCTTGTTTGATGTATTTTATTCCTAATCTTAACTTACTCAGGTAGTACCTATGTAATCATGTCCCATACCTATAAGCAATCTCTTTCCTCTGTGCCCAATGTAGGGACCATCCTTGGTTGTTACATTTGTTCATTGCCTGGGGATTTCCCCTTGATATTGGTCCCTCTGAAATCATTCCTGCAGATGAATTGCAGATTCACCTCATCCATTGCCTCATTCCTTGTTACCCTCAGGGTTCCCTCAGAGGCTGCAGGAAGACAGTGAAGGGAAGCAATGAGTTCAGATGAGAAGAAGCCTGCCTGGGCAAAGCAGAGTCCAGGGCAGCCACCCAAGTCTATTTTCTCAAGTTACATTCATGTAGCATCCAGTTGGGACAATGGTTTAGCATGTAACAGTGTGTAGGAAAACTAGGTCTGGATGGGAGCTCTAAATTGGGTTGAGATCATAACAGAGGACATGTGGCTAGTGTGACGTGCCCCAAGATACACAATGCCAGAGATATGAGAGATTAAGGATACGAAGAAACTGTAGATAAGGTGTCTCCATAGACTGGGTGACCTTAATGCCAAACTTGATTCTTAGCCTCTCATTCTCTGAGCTGGATAGCATTTTGAAATGCCTCTGACTTAGAGTTTTGTGTGGACCCTGTTCTAGTTCTCTTCTGTTGTGACAAACACCATGATCAAAAGCAACGTATGGGAAGAAAGGGTTTATTTCTTCTTATATCTTCATATCATAGTCCACCATTGTGGCAAACAATGATAGGAACTCAAAGCAGGAACCTGAAACAGAAACCATGGGGTGACTCTGAATCCTAGCTCACTCACTGGCTTGCTCTCCAGCTCATATTCAGTTGACTTTCATGTGCATTCCAAGTCCATGTGCTTAGAGATAGTGCCGCTCTAAGTAGTTTGTACCCTCTTACATCAATCATTAATCAAGCCAATCCCTTAAAGACATGACAATACAGTAACCTGATATGGGCAATCCCTTAATTGAGATTCCCTTAGGTGATTCCAGGATGTGTCAAGTTGACATGTGAATCTCAATAGGAAGATCAGTATGTTTCATTGTGTTTTCTCAGATTTATATACATAGGTTACAAAGATGCTCTAGGGCAATGGTTCTCAAACTGTGGGCTGCAACTCCCTTGAGGGTCGAATGACCCCTTCATGAGGTCACATATCAGACATTCTGCAAATCAGGTATTTACATTATGATTCATCACAGTAGCAAAATTATAGTAGCAACAAAAATAATTTTATGCTTGTGGATCACCACCACATGAGGAGCTGTATTAAAGGGTCTCAGCATTAGGAAGGTTGAGAACCACTGCTCTAGATAGAAAGAAATTACATGGGATTATGGGAGAAGCAAGGCCTCTGAGTCAGGAGACTTTCACATTGGTCCTACTTTTCTCACTAACCCATTGGATTAAGTTAAGTAAGTTACTTTCTTTCTTTGGTTTCTAGTTTGCTTTTCAGTCACAGAAGGCAACATGTAAAACAAATGAAGCCAGAAAGACTTTGTTACTAGCATATTATGCTACTAAATCACTAGAATCTTTCCTATTGACATGGGTACAAAATTCTTTTCCACTCTGCATTTAAGGGCTCAGTATCAACCAGATGGACCTCTTGGGGAGGGTGATTTTGTTTTGTTCTGTTCTGTTCTATTTTGGGGGCAGGGTCTCACTGTGTGGCCAGTGTTGTCCTTAAGCTTATAGCAATTTTTCTACTTCAGCCTTTTAAATTCTGGACTTATAAGTCAAGACATTGACTGACAAAATAGAATTTTTTCCCAGTTTTAAACTCTTGACCATTATTGGATGTATAGCCCTGGAGGCCATTTGCAGTGCTAATGTAAAATCACCTATTGTTGTCTAACACCTCTAGCTGCTATAGTCATAGATATACATATACATTCCTTTATTTGTGATGGAACAAAGTCTTGAAATTTTCAGGGTAAATTGAAAATATCCTAACTTGATAATGTATTTAATATAGTTGGACCCAAGACCCTCACTACCTCACCATTAATCATGATAAGGCAGGAGTGTATTTGTAAGCTCTCTTAGTTGTGACTCAGTATCCTCAGTGCACATCATTCCCTTTGAGGTCCAGGCCTAGCTAGGAGCCATATAAGAAAACTCTCTTGCCGAGCCAGATTTAGGAGCCTCTCCTTATGTCACAAATGCTCCCCTTCCAGTTGGACCCTCTAGGCTTACACCCAGGGAGGAGATGTGTTCACTGTCTCTCTTAGTCGGACCTCACCTCATCTCATCCATCCATCCATCCATCCATCCATCCATCCATCCATCCATCCATTCATCCTACCCTTCCAGGCTCAGTCTCATGTAGGAATCCCATCCACACACCATCTTGCTGAATCTGACCCCACACTGCCTTTCTATCTTGTCCCTCTAAGCCCAGTCTTGAGCCATATTTGTGTGATCTTTCCAGGATTATGATTTATTTCCTTTCTTCTACCTTGGCCACCTCCAGACACAGGACCAACTAGGAATGTATCCAGGTGTTGTCTTATTGATTTTAACCCAGACTCTAGTCCTATACTGCTCATCTATGTTACTACTCTAGGTCCAGGTTGGAGCTATATCAGGGGGCTTTCATTGACTCATGACTTGAACTGAGCCATCTGGGAGCCATGCTCATGTGCTATTTCAGAGATTACCTAGTACCGTGCCCCTGACAGCTTTTCCATATTCAGACCCAGCTGGAGAACTACACCAGGAGACTTTCTTAGACGTTGTACAAGCAATTTCATGAATGAAAAATTATAAATTCATACACACACTCATGCAGAAACTTTGGAAATTCATGAAAAAACCCAAAGACCAAATTTATGAATTATAGTTATAGAAGGAGAAGAATCACAGGTCAATGGCATAAGTCAGACCTTATCGAGTTCTTAGAAGATAACTTCCCAACATTAATTAAAGTTATATGTATACAAATGTAAGAAACACATAGAACACTAAAAATGCAGGACTCAAAAATTGATTCCCACCAGCATATTATAATTAAAACACTAAATATAGAAACTGAAGAAAAGGTATTGAAAGCTTCAAAACAAAATCACAGGTCACATATAAAGGGAAACTCATCAGAATAACTGTTAACTTCTCAATGGAAACTTTATAAACCAGAGGAGTATAGAACAATGTACTCCACATTCCAAAAGACCACACTTGCCAGACAACTTTACCCAGCAAAACTATCTGATGTAGTTTAAGAAGAAAGAAGAACTTGCCATGATATACATAGGCTAAAATTACTCATATTCATCAAACCAGGCCTTCAGAGAACACTAAAGGTAGTATATCAGATGGGGGAGAGGAATTAACTTAACTAAAGGACTATAATCTACACAATGTTATAATTGCTGAAACATAAATCATAGATGAGTAAATCACAACCAAACTCTGAAACAAATGAACAAACAACAAAATTATAGCAATCAGCAAATACATTTCAGTAATAACTTAAACTTTGAATAGCCTTTACTCCCCAATCAAGAGACTTTGCTTAGTTCAAGGTAAGAAACAAAATCCTTTTTTTTTTTCTTACAGGAAATTCATTCCAAAGTTATCTAAACCACTAAAGTTAGACTAAGAAGAGATAAATTTAAACAAATACAACAAATAAGATCAAAACAGTAACAAAAATACCACTGACTAAAAATTGCCATGTCCATAGGAGAAGATTTTTAGAAATAGAAAATAAGTGCCTCTAAACTCATTCTATAAAGTTAGTTTTACTCATTCCAAAATTTGGTTATAAACATGACAAAATACAAGACTGCAGGTCAGCATCTCTCATGAACATAAATGCAAAAATATTCAATAAAATACTTACAAACTAAATATAGGTATATATTAAAAAGTTAGTTTACCATGATCAAGTTGTCTTTAATCAAGAGATATAGGAGGGTTCAACAACAATCACCCATCAAACTACCAACCAATCACAAAATGGACTTATAAACAAAAATCATATGCAGAAAAGACCTTTGATAATATTAAAAATGTCTTCATATAATTTTTAGAGAAAGTAGGACTAGAGGAAACATACTTCAACATACTAAAGGGGCTATATGACAAATGCACTGTGAACATCATATTAAATGGAGAAAAAACATGAAGCAGTCCCATTAAAACCATTAGCAAGACTTAGTTTTCACTCTCCTGACTCCCTTTCTATGTAATATTTAAAGCACTATCTAGAAAAATAAGACAGGAGAAAAAAATTAAAGAAATACAAAACTGGAAAAACAGAAAGTCAAATTATCTCTATTTTTGATAATCTAATATTATCCTAAACATTTTACCAGAAAACTTTCAGAAATGATCAACATGTTGAGCAAAGTTGTAGGACATGAAATCAGCTTAAAAGTATCTCTGTACACCAATGGCAGAGATAAAAAGACATAACCAAAGAAATTAAGTCTCTTCATCAAAACATTTAAATCCTTAAAGAAATTGAATAAGACTCCAAATACATAAGAAGACCACCTGAGATCTCATGGACTGATAAATTAGTAATGTGAAGATAACCATCTTACCAAAAGCTATTTATAGATTCAACACAATTATAGTAAAAAAAAAATCTCCCAAGATATTTTTTTCACACAGAAATAGAAAATAAAATCCTAAAATTCATGTGTAAGTAGAAAAGATCCTCTCCCACAAAAAGTAAGGCATAGGACTACTCTAAATAATCATAACTTCTCAAATACTGAAATCAAAAGCTATTGAAATATGTAAACTGTGTGATGAAGATTGCAACATTACTGCAGAGGAAAGCCAGAAACATAAAGGGGGGAAAGTTCACAAATTCATGAATAAATTAGCAATGTGCGTGGGAAAGCCAGTAAGAAAAACTCAGCAAGTAAACTGAGGTTTTGCAAAGCCATTAAAATAGAAATGTTGTGAGTGAAAAACTCAATGCACTAAAAGTAGTTGAAACCATCACCAGTAGACATAACCAAGAAGCAGAAGAACAACCTCCAGGACAGAGGACAAAGCAATAAAACAGTAAATCCAAAACTTCAACAAATGGGGAAAGAGCACAAGCATAACAACATCATCCAAGAAATATGGGATAGCCTCCAGAGGTCAGATCCCCAAACCCATAGTACAGAAAGGAAAGCTGAGAAAGATACTAACGCCACAGAGAATCTAGTTGTAGCGGAGAATACACAAACCAAAAGAAACAACTTGACATTCCTGATTGTTATACCCAGCAAAATTACATTTTGAAATTGATATACAAACGAGGAAATTTCAAGACAAACTCAACACAAACCAGTTCATAACCACCAAGCTATATCTATGGCAGATACTTAAAGATAAACAGGAGGAGGAAAGTTGATATTATTTATGAGGGCACAGGAGAGAACAGATTTATGAGAGGAATAGATGACCAGGGAGGGTGACGATGCATGGCTAGATTACTGGATTAAGAAAAATCCATTGGCTTGAAGGTAGAAAAAAGTCAACTATACAAAGTTGTCCTCTGATCTCCACATACATCTCATGCATACAAATCCCCATCTCTCCCCCCCACACACTATAATAACAAATACAAATTAATAATTTTAAAAATTGAAAATATTCTGAATAAATAGCCTAATGATGTGCTTTAACACCTTAGGAAAATGCAAACAAGCCAAATTTCAAAGCCACCAATGAAACTAATGAAACTAAAAGTAGAAGAACAATACATAGAACAAACAGAGAGAGTTGGCTGTTTGAAAACAAAACAAAAGCTCTACTCCACAATTACAGTTCAAAGGGGTTACATGAAATGAAGAGCTTCTGTCTAAGGAAGGAACAACCATCACAGGGAAGAGGCAGCTTACAGGACAGACCAAATATCATACCAAGAGATAGAGGACTAAAATCTAGACTACCCAAAGAACTGCAAGACCAAGCATGAAGAACAGCAGCAACAACAAAACAAACAAATAAAGAAACAAACAAAACTCCAAATCAGACTATCCAATCAATAAATTTGAACTAACTAGACAGAACTATCAATGGCCAATAACTACTGAAAAATTATCCAACATTCTTAGTCACCAGAAAAATACAAAGAGATTCCATTGCTCTCCAGTGAGAATAGCGCTCTTAAAAAGGAGAAAGAGGAGGAGGAGGAAGAAAAAGAGGAGGAGGAAGAGGAAGAGGAAGAAGAGGGGGAGGAAGAAGAGGAGGAGAAAGAGGATGAAGAGAACAGTAAATGTTGATAAAGATGTGAGAAAGAAACATTATTGGCCTCTGGAGGGATTTTAAATTGGTGCATGTGGCTACATTAGAACTAGGATGGAGGGTCCTGAAAACACTGAAAACAGAACTACCACCTGACCCAACTCTACTACTACTGTGTAGGTGCTAAAGGACTCTAATACACATCCCATGAAGATACTTGTGTATCCATGTTGACAATTACACTGTCTCCACAGCCAGGAGATAGACTCAATCTAGTCCATCAATGGACAAGTGGATTATGAAAATGCAGTACATGTACACATCAGAATTTTATGTAGCCATAGAGAAAAAAAAATGAAATCATGACATTTGAGAAAATGGATGACACTGTCATTATGCCAAGAGAAACAAGCCAGACTTAGTAAAACAAGCGTTTCAAGATTTCTTTCATCTTCAGACTCCAGATTTAAGTGTGTGTGTGTGTGTGTGTGTGGTTTGTAGGTCATCAAACTAGAAAGGAATCTGAAAGGGAAGAGATTTTAAAAGAAGGCGCAGAACTAGAGGGCTACAGAATAGACCTGACAGGAAAGCAGAAGAGGCTAGGTGGGGGGGGGGCAGATAACGGGCCAGAGAGGGTTGGGGGGATGAAGGGCTCGGGGCAGATAACTAAAGGTTATAATGTAACATACATAATGTACATCATGAAACTCATTGTTTTGTACACTATTGTTTAAAAGAGTGGTAACCACAGACGAGGTTCTCAGATCACGATAAAGTGAGATAGCAAGCTTACTTCATTATTTTGTCTAAACTTAGGTTCCAAGGTAAATTCATCACCCACACATATCAAAATCTTTCTCTCTTGAAGAAAATTAATGACATCTAAAATCCTTCTCTCTTGAAGAAAATTAATGTCTTTAACGTCTTTACCAAACATAACTACAGGTATACTTTATTTTCACTATAAATACAGTGGTTTTGGACACATAATTGTGTATTTGCATCCACTATTTTTTTTTAGTAGCCAATTCGGGGAGGCAGTAGGACATGCATACTGTAATGTTTTGTTTTGTTTTGCTTTGTTTTGTTTTGTTTTGTTTTGTTTTTAATACCTTTATACTTAGATGCCCTGTGGTTCCTGTGACGTGTGCTAACCTTTGCCACAAAGGGTAGTGTGCTAGTTCGTTTTGTTGTCAACTTGACATACCCGGGGAGAGGAGACTTTATTGAAACATGTACTCAATAGGACTGGACCATGGGAATGACTATGGCACATTTTCTATATTGTTACCTGGTTAAGTGCCCAGCCCTCTGTGGGTGGTGACATTCCTAGGCAAGTAGGGGCCTGGGATGCATAAGTAAGGTAGTGAAAGATAAGTCTGGGAACAAGCCAGTAAGCAGTGTTACTATGTGGTCTCTACTTCAGTTCCTGTCTCCAGGTTCCTGCCTTAGTTTCTCCTGATGGTGGACCGTTACCTGTAAACCAAATAAACCCTACCTTCTCCAAGTTACTTTTGGCTAGGATATTGTATCACAGCATCAGGAAGCAAATTAGGACAAATAGTAAAATCCAAATAGGTAAACTATTGGTGTGCTCTTCCTGATCTTTGGTTGGAGATCATGGACAGCTCCTAAAAGATTAAGTGAGATTGATACAGTTACACCATTAGTAAAGAATTTCTCTCTCTGGACCACTTATAGTTGAGGAATCAAAAATAACCTCTCACTTCCACAACAGAGAGCCCTAGAGAGTGTAGCAGTAGGCACGAAAAGACTATGCAAAGATACTTGGTTGAAAACAGAAGGAATCATTTTATTTGCTGCATGAGTTTCTACTGTAAGTTTAGAAAGCCCTTTTAAATCAAATGGATTCAGTTGAACCATATGTGAGTCTGTTGAGGAAAGGGGGGTATATTCATTTGTCATTTGGCAGGCAAGGCAGAAAGTGTCCACATACCGGCCCTTAGCTTGTTAGTGGGAGGGTCTCCCATCCTTAGGGTCCATGAGTGAAGTGGAGTTCATGTTTTGAACTAGACCAAACCATGCGGGGAAGATTTTATTGCAAATGGGTATGAAGGTTTAAAATGACACACTGTGTGAGCAAACATGCACTCACTGTTTGTAAACCTGACAGATGTTGTTAATAGGGGGATGGGCTCAGATACAAAGTGGCTATCCTGACAGAATTCAAAGGTATTTTACCTAGATCTGGGAACTGGGGTCGAGCATCAGTTAGTGCACAGAGTGCACTTGGGTGAGGGTAAGGACTCAGAAGAGTGGTTTTGAGACCACAACAGAGGAAAATGGTTAAGGGGAGGAGAGTGAGGCAGTTGGTTTGGAGACTAATCCCACATGTTGGAAATGTGAGAGCTGCCTTCAGACGTCGGAAAGGCCATCGCACAGAAGAGAAAATATACCCTCACTACTTTGCTTTGGAGACAGAATTAAGACCAGTGGGTGGAATTTATAAGAAGCCAACTTTTGGCTCAATATAGGAACTGTCTTTATAACATGGAAAACTGCCCAACTGTGTATATGGCAGTAGGCTCTCCTTCCTTAGAGAACTTAAGTATAACCTGGAGGATATTTTGTGGAAGACACAGGAGAAAAATACAGGTGGAAAGTCACACCTCATGTGGCTGCTTCTTTTCTAACATGCCCACCTTGGCTCTTTCGGGTACTGAGGTAGGCTCTGGGTCAGAGGAAGGATGGTGTGAAAAATCCAAGGACTTGTAAGGTGCAATTATTTTTTCAGATTTTAAAAAAATAGGATGACTTGCTTCTTTAAATTTCAATTTAATCATCTTTCTAAGCAGGTAGTATATTTTTCTCAGATTCATTTGGCAAAAAAAATGTATGTGTAAAATATGGTGTATTTGTTTTGAACTCCGTAAAAAAATAAAATGGGGACTCAAACAGATATAGACTCTCTTCTCATAGAATTCCAACAGCATCTGAAAGCTGAGAGGAGACGTTATCTATTTTTAGCTTGTCAGAAGCAAAAGTAACACATCAGACCACTAATAAGATGGCATATAGAGAAATAAATTAGAATTCAGGACAATTTATACCCCGTAGTACATACTGTCTGCTGGATCACTCTTAGCCTTGGTATTTTATCTGAGCTATATAAACCGTTTCTAGAAGACTTTGAAGACAGTTTTCACAAGAGGTAGGGGATGGCCATTCCAGCCCAATTCTAAATGTTAACAGTTCTATAATAGCTCATGGTTTCTTCTCAAGAGGCAGTTCTCTAAATATTTTACTCTAGAGAACAGGAATAAAAGAAGCAGTCTTCAGATCACTTCCCAGTAATTCAATTCCATTTAGTTCAGTTCATTTCTTAATAGAAACCTTTAAGGCACTATGCTAAACACTCCAGAGAATTCAGAAGTAGATGAGACCTAGCCCCTAGCCTTAGGAGCCTAAAGTCCTACAGATAAATAACCATATTCAAAGTAAAATATCCAAGTGCCTTAGGGGAGAAATATGGAGACAGAGATTGTGCTTGCTTCTGAATTCAAGATGGAAATGCAATTTCATGGACCTGTTGGAGGTTGTGTACACTTTTATAGTGAATGTGAGAAGTGGGGTCTTCTAGGAAATCATCTAAGCAAGACACAGAATTTAGAGGATGTGAGATTTCTTCAAGACACAGCAGAGACCTATGCAATTGGGATGCCAGGTAGTTTCAAGCAATGGTGGAAAATTGAAAAACAAAAAACAAAAAACAAAAAAACCAGAAGGTTACATGCTCAGTCAGAGCAAGGTATCAAGTTGAGTAGATAATTGGAAATCATGAAAGGTGTTCACCAGAGAAAAAAGTAAGGCATCTAGAAGGTAGAGAATATCCAACTATGCGGTAGACAAGTGACCTGCACGGATTTGACATTACTTGGAAGGAGAGTTCACGAAGCTTAAGCTTTGGGATAAATGTGGTAACGGCAAGTGAAATGAGGATGGAATGAGCTGTGTAAAAAGGAAATCAAAAGGGCTGGGCTTTAGATACTGATTTTTAGGTGTCATTAGGACTGCAGGCTGAGAGGTGATATACTTGTGGTTGAAAGTTAGTGTAACCAGGGATTTACAAGTCATGTGGTACAAGACAATGCCCTATGAGAACAGGAAAGCACTGGGTTGGGGGCAGTGGCTCAGTTGGTAAAATAGGAGTTTGACCCTAGAACTTCATGTCTAAAAAAAAAAAAGCTAGGTGTATCTGAGAGGATAGTAGGTTGACCACATGCTTTAGGAAGACAGGAGAGACGAGAAGCTGTTTTGGAAATGGGCAGAATGTGTGGAGTTTGAACCCATGAACCAGACCAAAGCAAGAACTCTTGTCTGTCTCTTATCAATGCTCAGAGATCAAGGATATGTAGCTTAGGGATCCTACATGTCCTCCTTAAACATGCTATCATCCTGGCACTGAAGCTGGGTTTTGGATCACACTCACCTCTTCTGGTATCATCGCCACTGAGAGCCTTCTTAGAATGCCCCAGCGAGCAATGCTCCCTCTTTTTCTGAAGTCCTTTTGCTCTAACAACTAGGGTTTCCTGGAGCATAGATTTAGACCAGGCTATATTCTTTAACTCTCAGCAAGATTTAGCTGAGCCTGAGTACGTAGACAGACTTCACTACTCTATGAGAGGCAGAGTGTTAAATTGAGAAAGTTCGAGTACAGAAATTGAAGACATGAGGGATGTAGGACTTTTAATAATTCTCCTATCGTTTGCCAAACATTTGAAAAGCATTTATTTGGGGCAGTCACTACAAGGACCTCAGGATCTCAAAAAGACAAAAATATCCACAACTTAGACTTCAAGAGGGATACAAACAGCTTGGCAAAATGCAAAGTGCACAGTACAGGTGGTGGTGTGTGCAGGGCGGGGCAGGTGCTAGGTGCAATTGGCAGTGTGTGGAGGGTGGAGCAGGAGCAGATGCTCTGCGAAGCCAGGAGCTCACATGACTCACAAGCCAGCTTGTATCTAGAAAAATGCCAGTGAGGAAGGTCTTTTTTGCCCTGAAGGAAACACCTATGGCTGCCTTGTAAATGTCTACTTCAGAGTACGGCCCCAACCATCCAATTCCATGCTGTTACTCTTGAAGCTTGTGCAATGGGTAATCATTTGATTGAAAAACTCATTGCTTCTTCCTCACAATAGTTTCCTACTCTATCCTGGTGCACACATACATGAACAAGAGTTGCTCCTTGCTAGATATTTATGTGATGAGGCTCTTGCTGCCTTTAGGGAAAGGGGGCAGCATGAAGTGGAGAGGTTGCTTAGGGTCTGTTGGAGAGAGAGGAAAAAGGGAAGGGATTAGGAAAGCGCACATACAGACCTGCCCTGAGCTCCCTTGACACTGATAGATAGTTCAGTAAGTAGTTGCTTGGTAAGTTTGAATCTTTTAATATCTCTCTGTCTCTGTCTCTGTCTCTGTCTCTGTCTCTGTCTCTGTCTCTGTCTCTCTCTCTCTCTCATACTTTCAGAGGAAGGCTTTCATCCCAACCCACTGTGTGACCTTTAGGCTAACTCACCCAAGGCTATGCTGATTAGATTTTTTTTGGCTTGAATCTTCTTTTCCCTTTCTCTTATAGGCCTAGGACTGGTTCTTTGTATAGGAGGTCCAGATCAGCAAAAGGAGTTAAATCCAAAGGGGTGGTGTGGAGGGGAAGCTAGAGACAATTCCACTGGAAAGGATGGTTTAGAGCAGCAAAAGCTCCAGCAGCAGGAGAGGCCTTCTGGCATTTCAGGGAGGAGTCAAGTTTCAGAGTTCATAGCTGAATTTTGACCTTGGGTTTGCCTCTCACAGGGAATAATCTCAGGGGTCTTCTCCATATTTCTGACTCCTTCAGGTAAGAATCTGGGGGATGGGTAGAAGGCTCTAAGAGCCCTTGAAAGCCCTTCCAATTCTAGTGGTCTCCAGATTGCTAATTAAAGCCCCAAGGAAACTGCAGCTCTTCATTCTCTCTTCTCACCTCAAGAGGAATAAAAAAAATAAAAAAATTTGGCTCTGGCCCCTTAGTCAGAAGTGGTGGACCACAGACATCACAGCTGAAATATTAATAGATTATTGCAAATGTTATATTTGCATAGATGCATTACTCATTATGCAGATTGCCAATTATGAATTATTTGTTCTTTCTTCCAGGAGAGAGATTGTTTATTTGCAAACTGCCTGAGAATGACTTTAGGCAGCATGCAGATAGAAGCTCTCTGTGAGCTCTCTGCAAAGGCACAGCTGTACAGAGGTTCTTAAGGAGGCAGGGGAAGGTCAGCTGAGAATAAAAGAAAGTGGAGGAGGTGAGAGATGCCTGGGTTAGGACAGCAAGAGGACAGCAGCAACCAAAAGGCTTGGAGGTTAGCATGATCAGGTGTCTAATGTGACAAAGAAAATCATCTCCCTGTAAGATACAGTGAGTCTGGGGCTTTTCAGCCTCAGGAATTTCTCTGGTTGTACCAAGGAGCTGAGGGGTTTGTGATCCCATAGAAAGAACAACATCAACTAACCAGACTTGCCCCCCCCCTGTGCCCCCCTCCCCGGCTCCCAGGGACTAAACTACCAACCAAAGAATACACATGGAGGGACCCATGGCTCCAGTTGCATGTGTAGCAGAGGATTGCCTTATTGGGCATCATTGGGAGGAGAGGACCTTGGTCCTGTGAATGCTCAATACCCCAGTGTAGGGGAATACTAAGGTTGTGAGGTGGGAGTGGGTGGGTGGGGGAGCACCCTCATAGAAGCAGGGGGAGGAGGTGGCATGGGGGATTTTCAGAGGGGAATAACATTTGAAATGTAAATAAATAAAACAACCAATAAAAAATATAACAAGGAAGGGTCACAACACACATACACCTCTGCAGTAATGGCCTCGTGCCTGCGGCTGACTGCTTTTATGCATTTACTTTGATTTGTCTCATACCTCCTCACAGCTATGGAAGCATTGAGAATTTACATACCTTTCCCATACAGATCTGGTATTCCATCATGGTGTCTGATCCTAGAGCCTGAGCACTTATCCACCGTACTATACTCTTCCTGAGACACTTAATACTTTGACCAAAGGCCATTTTTCTCAGGATCCTTTATAAACACAAGCCTGAGTTCTATAGGCATGTCAAAATGGGGGCATCTGATATAGTGGCCCTAGTGTTCTCCATCAGACGCTGGTGCTCCACTTAAGCCTCTAAATCTGAGAAGAGTCTGAAGTTGGCTCCAGAGGGAGTGTGGCAGTGATTGATGGGTTTTTAAGAGGGGAAATGATGGATGGTTGTAGGAACTGCTGGCTGTGAAGAAAAAGAGGAAGCTGAGTTTCCGGGGGGTGCAAACTGAAGCTTATCTGAAATGGATAAAGTCTTAGGTTCTTGAAGGAGAATAAAGCTTTGAAATCCTAATGTGATATCACATCCAGTGCAGATACAGTTGGGTGAAGAAGAAGACCATGGGAAGGGATGAGGGAAAGGAAATGATCCCCTTTTGGATGTATAAGAAGGAGTCAATTAAAAAGTCTTCATGAACTGCATGTTTCCTCGATGAGAAAACATGGAACTACATACAGCATGGGTAAACACAAGAACCCTGTTCTTAGGGAGAGCTTGGTCTAAATAGTTGTTTCATTTCTGAATGAAACAGATTCTAGAATATGATGTATTGGTTTTAGAAGTGTGGTCTAGAGGTCTTCAGCCAGTCTCTTCACATGTAAGTGTGAAACATTTGAGATGTGACTAGAAAATTTGAAGTAAATACTAGTTACCAAGTATTTAGTATAACAGAGTAAAATAAGGAAGGTTTGGCATAGTTGTCAAAATTCAGATAATTGGAGCTATGTAGGTTCATATCTGAATCTCCCATTCTGTTCTATTGATCTCTGTGTGTATGTTTGCACCAGTTATAATGGTGGGAAAGTTGATTCTCTATTTGTAAAAGAAGGAAACTAGACTTCCATCTTTTACCCAGCACTGAAATCAACTCCAAGTGCATTAGAGGCTTAATGCAATTCCTGAAACTCTGAGACTGTTAAAAAAAAATTAGGGAAAATCCTTCCAGATACAGGCAGAGGCAAGGGGGGCTTTCGTCACTTAGGAAACAACTGACAAATGCCCCATCATGAAACTTCAAAGCTTCTGTACAGCACGGGAAATGGTGATCACTTAAAAAGAAAGCCACAGAATTGGGGAAAATCTTTGTGAGCTAGTCATCTCACAGATGCTTCAGACCAAGAATATACAATGAACTCAAAAATTTAAATATTAAGAAAACAAACAATTCAATTAAAAATAGGCTTAAAAAGTTTGCACAGTTCTTAAAAGAATAAAAAAAAAATTAAAACTACTTTGAGATTGTATCTCATCCCAGAGATAATGGTTTTCATCAAGAAAACATAGCAGCTATGGTTGCCTGCACAAGGCTCGCACAAGATCAAGCTTGTCAACATTTTAGTGTGGGAGGTGTGTGTGCACAGAGTCAGAACTTCACTTCTAACTGAGAAACTATTGATAACTGATAGTATCTGGAGAGAGAGAAAGAGAGAGAGAGAGAGAGAGAGAGAGAGAGAGAGAGAAAGAGAGAGAAAGAGAGAAGTTTTCTAAGGGTGGGGTCTGGGTAAGTGTACCATAGCCCAGTGGACGGCCCATGTCTATGAATATTTGGTTATCACAAATTGGACTCAGCACGTTATTAAAACAAAGAAGACACAAAGTTTGGAGGTGGAGAGAAGTCAGAGGGTGGATCTTAGAGGAATCAGGAGAGGATTGTGGGTGAATATAATAAAAAATACAGTATAAGACTCTCACAGAATTAATAAAACACGTGTTAAATAAAGTTAAAAGAATACAAATGGCGGGAGTGGGGCTGGAAAGATGGCACCCTGGTTAAGAGCATTTGCTTCTCTTGCAGAAAGTCTGGGCTTGGTTCTGAGCACTCCTGAGACAGCTTACTACTACTCATAACTCTAGTTCCAGGGCATTTACCCTCCTTCACAGGCACTAGGCATACACATGGCACACAGACATACATGCAGGCCAGGACCCATAGGCATGAATTAAAAAATAAACAAAATTCTAATAGAAACACAGTTTGAAAGAAAGGCTTAGACACTAGGCCTAGGGTGGAGTCAAACATTTAAGTTTCTGTCTGTCTGTCTGTCTGTCTGTCTGTCTGTACTTTTTCTTCATCTTTGATCTGCCTTGCTGGCAATTACCATTTTTTTTCCTCCAGAGACATGAAAATAGAGAGTAACGGCAGTAGGAAAAGTCAGGGTTCAGAGGATAGGCTATGCAGTGTGAAGAACTGGAACTGGAATCTCAGCTCTGTCCATGGTCTTCGCTTTATTTCATTTTAAGCAGCTGAACATTAGTTTATCTCCCTGTGAAGAAGATTAAACAGTGCCATTGTGTCTTCACTCAAGAGACTGAATAAGAATGTCACGATGAGTGTTAGGACTCAGTGCTCAATAAATGTTAGCAGGTAGCGTCATTATCCTTTGTATATTCACATTGTGAGTTACAATTAAAATATACCTGGGCTAGGTATTCTGTGGGTGAAAAGAGTCCTCAGGGTCTACACACTGCACCTGACTACCCTGTGAGGGAAGGCAGACTTTTAAATATAGTGAGATTTGGTGAGTAGAAGGCAGTGTCCTTGGGTGGGACAAGAGCACAGTAGGAATTGTTTCAAAGGTGACCTGAATTCTTTCTTCGGAGACAGATAAAGGAGCCATTCTGTTGTTAGAGAATTTCAACATTTTGATGAGTTGAGAAAGTCTGTGTCTGCATCCACAAAGCAGGGAGCAGAGTCCCTTTACTTCCAGGGGTTATTTTGTGCTGCCTTGGGGGACACCAGAGTACCTTATCCTTCCTATCTCTCTGGCCCATCTCGCCCTCACCAAACTGGTGATCAGACTGACTCCCATGCTGACATTTCCCTGAGATTCATTTCACGCTATTTCTTCACGGGGGCATCTGGGCTGACAATGCAGAGACTTTCCCATATAATTGAAAGGAATTTGTGATTATGTGCAGGGATATAGGCCATGGTGAGGCCTTGGACTCTTTCCAGTTGTGGTGGCATTTGATGTCAGTGCCCCAGTCTCTCCTTCCTGGCTCTTGCCTTATGAACTTCTTTACTCCAGTTCTCTCAGTGATCTCTCATTATAGTGGATTTTCCTTCTCCTGACTGATAAGTCCCCTTTTGTAGTACACTTTTTTGGGGAAGCCCCTGCTCATAAGCCCCAGTGTTCACAAGTGTGTCCCTCAGTGTCCAGTTTTGTGGCCCTGTCTGGGATCTGTGTCTGGCAAGAAGAGGTTGAGGAAACACTTGCACATTTTGAGTCTTTCTTTATCCAGGTTCCTTTGCATATGCAGAACAGAGTGAGGGCTGTGTTTATCTCTGACCTTCTCTGGCTCCTTTTCTTGCATCTGCTAGCAGAAAAACAGCACTCTGAGCTCACCAGCTCATCTCCCACAGAGCAGATGATAGAACTGCCTGCCTTTGCTTCCTTGCCAAACCTGCTTTTCAAGGCCTGCCCCAGTCTTTCCCGGATACAGATCTCTCTGGAGTTTCCAGAAGATCCAGAGGACCAAGTCAGGGGCTTTGGGAAGAGATGTAAGGCATAAACATTGCGACCCTAGCTTTTCTGGCCGGAGGTTAGCTTGAATACTCTACCATCTTTAGGAAACTGCTTTTCCTTTTTGTAGGGCACAGTAGGGCCCCATGTGACATGGTGAAGAAAGCATGATGGGGAGGGGAAAAATAGTAGGGACTATCAGGTACATCACTTGGCTTGGAGTTTTGTCTAGAGCAGAAATAGTGCCTCCTCTCTGGTATGGAGTTTCATCATGACTTTTGTCTGATCCAGGAGCACCTGTATGAGGGGATATCTTTTAATCACACTTTCTCCATTTCTTATCTGACTGAGAAGTAGTTAAAATATAGTAGAAAGGATTGTGGAATTGCTGTGAAGTTTTGACTTTAGACAGTTTAGAGGCCATGGACTGGCCTGTGAGCGTCACAAGAGTTGTAAGTCTGTTTGGCTTCCAATTGTTGCTAAGTAAAGTATAATCTGGATTGAATTGAGTATATATATATATATATATATATGTATATTACATAGTTTATACGTATATAATATATATTAATGCAGATATTCCATTCTTGCCTTTTTGCTTTTATTCTACTATAAAGGTTTAAATAGCTCTATAGGAAAAGGATCCTGGTATAAAACATTTACACATAAACCTATTTTCCTTGTATTCTCTGAATTTTGCCATTCAGTCAGCCCACCCTTAGATAGCATCTCTGTGTTGGGCCTTTGAGATTTAACCAATAAATGGGCTGTATTCCTCCTATGGATTCAGACATAAATTTTCCTAACAGCATTTTTTAAAATGTCAATGTGTCTCGGTTGGGCAGTATATTAACTCACATGTGTGAGTTAGTTTGGCAATGACTTTCCCAAGAAGGACAGAAGAGACTCTTATTGCTAGTCTCCCAAAGGAGTATGGATAGGTAGACACTGAAGAGAAAGCTAGAAACTGAGTATTCTTCATCCTAGACTCGGTTGCCTGGATTTTCGTGCAATCAGACTTTCACTTATCACACGGGAATGGAAAGATGTAACAGTAGCATTTCCTGTTTGTTTGTTTGTTTGTTTCTTCTATGTGGGCAGAGTCATCATCTTTGACTAAAGGAGAGTCTTACTCTCTCTTTGCTAGGTTGGTGCAACCATCCATTTAGTTTAGGGACTTCTATTTCATTGCCCTGTTTCTTAGCTGAAAAGTCTAAGAAATCATTCACCACCTCCTAGGGTCCTTCACCCTACTGTGACTGGCTGTATGAATGGCCAAAAATGTTAGAAAAAAATATCATTTTAATTGGATGATTTTCATGTTTGTGTCTATTGACTGTTAACATGGCCTGGAATGCATCACTACGTTAACAGGGATGCACTGACTGGAGTGAGGGGATCCAAGTTAAGGGCAAGCAAACTAAGGAAAGCATTGAGAGGGCTTTTTTTTTCTTTTTGGTTTTTCAAGACAGGGTTTCTCTGTGTAGCCCTGGCTGTCCTGGAACTCACTTTGTAGACCAGGCTGGCCTCGAACTCAGAAATCCACCTGCCTATGCCTCCGAGTGCTGGGATTAAAGGCGTGCACCACTACGCCCTGCTTCATTGAGAGGTTTAAAGCACTTTTTAATCTCTATTTCTGTTTTTTGTTGATCCAGACAGGTCGACACCCCTTTTCCTCTCCTACGTCAACACTGAAGGACTAAACTTTGCTAGGTGTGAGGTTTCATGGATTCTTAAGCAGAAATAATAAACCTGACTTCTCAAACACTTAACAGGGGAAATGACAATTACCAGTCAGGTGCCTAGTGTGGTGCGCGCGCACACACACAGTCATTGCTCCTTAAATGCTGCCTTGAGAGAAGCTCAACTGCCCACATCTCAGTTACCCACACTTTGTACCCAGGAAAAGGCCAAAGATAGCTCCAAGGGAACAAGCGTTCTCACTGCAGGTATGTAAGGACACAGCTGTTACTTTAAGTATTCTGTTTTCCTTCCCACATTCTCTCCCTCAACTCCTGCCTCCATATACGCTCATACCATAAAACTCAACAACAGGGCCAAGTAGACACTCAAAGGAAACTTATCACCTCTTTTAGTGCTGCTCATGAGCGTCAGTTATGAGACCTGCAAAAGTCTTTAGGTAAAGGAAAAACAACACATCAGAATATGCCTCTCCCTTTCTTCCGAGTTCCAGCTGCTCAGAGATCTGTCATCTCCTGAATACCCACAGTAGGAATGAGAAATGGCCATGTACCAAGGAGTAAGGGGACAGGAAAGATCACAGCCTCTGGTGCTTCTGTGTCTCAGGTGGTAGCCAGGAGCTTAAGATGTGTCTCTGATTCATCAAAAAAAGCTACAAGCCTACAGTGCCTCTCTCTGTAGATAAAGGGCTAAAGTTTGCTCCAATTACAATTCCTGACCTTGGAAACTAGAAGTAAGTTGGCTCAGGGAGCCTCTGAGAGCAGGAAAAATAGAGGCCCTGTGTGGAAAGGAAGAGCACTGCTGGTGAATTGCCTCAATGGCACCAATCTGGAACATTCGCTCATTTCTATTGTGCAAATATTTGTCTTGTAGCTGATTTTTGAGCTAAAAACTTCTGGCTCCTGAAGTTTGTCTTGGTGGGAGTCAGATCCAACACACCACTGGCAGAAAGTGACCTTTACAAGGATAAAGGGTCACTGCAATACTGAAGTCACAAACTGATGGCATTCCAGCCAACCTGCTCACCGATTTGGTCAATGTGTTATTTAAAATGAGAAAGCAGTAATTCTTTGCATTCATAAAAGATTCTCAGCTAGCACCTGGGAATCCAGAAACAAGGAGAAAGATGTATTGAAATGAGAGTTTGCAAATTTTCCTATAACCTACAGAACAATTGTTCCATTTTACATCTATGATGTTGTAGTTTTCCCAAACTCACAGGTTTCTCTATTTCTTTGAAAAACACGTTTTCATCTTTCTGTGAGTCTTTGGTCAGATACAAATAAAAATGCAAGAAGTTTCGACTCTAATACACAACTTTCTTTGTTAACATATGGCTGGACAACTGACTGTATCATTTGTCATATGGTGTGTGTGTTTATGCTGGGCCTTTGAATGTAATGTGATTTGAAAAGATATAAAAACATATTAGGCCTTGTCCTTAAATGTCCTTAAATTACTCTCCCACAGGTTTGTTTCTTGCCCTGATAGTCTACCTTTGTAGAGAAACTTGGCCTTGTTTTGAAGGGTGCAGGCTACTCTAATGAAGCAGACTGACTTTGTTAGCAGGAATGAGTAATTTCACATCTACAAGCATGAGACCATTACCAACAGAGTCAAATTCTACCTGCATGAGAGACACACCAAGAGAGTATAGAGGTAAGGAAGGAGAAAGAAATTCAAAACAGATTATGATAGGCAGATCTATGTCAAAGAAACAAGGCTGGTTTTCCTGGTTCTCTAGAGGGATGTGCCTGAGTAGAGGGTTAGGAAAAAATCAGTAAAGGAAGAAGAAAGATTTGGAAAAGAGATGTAGGGATGGCAGGCGGCTGCTCACACAGTTTGTTGAGGTTCTACTTTGCTTACTTCAGACTGGGCTTGACGCTGGTGAGAGCACAATATCCTCAGCATGTGCTGCCTTAGTGCCTTTGGTTCCATGCATATTCCGATGTAGCTTCTTTACCTGGCAGTGTCTGGATAGGCAGAGATGAGTCTCTGGGGTCATCTCTAATCTTTCCTGAGGCCAATCCAACCAGTATAGGCTGGAGAGACCAAAGGAGAAGGGAGACCAAGCAAGAGGCTCTGGATGAAATGGAGGATTGACTATAGTACCAGCAGTGTCTCATGTGCAAATGATACTAGAGGCCCCTGGCCAGAGAAGCCAAGGAACCTCTTCAGACACCTGAAAAGAGAGGAGGCTATTTCTGCTCCAGAGCACATACCGCTCCACAGTGTAGATTTTAGAAAAAGGCTACAGTGGTGTGTGCTCTGTCCATACTGATGGAATTTATTTTGTCTTCTACCACTGAACATTTCTCCCCTTTGTGAGGCTACTGCAGCGCCTAGGTGCGTATGACTATTCTGCTTCTGAGATCATCCAGCCCAGCTGTGACCCTGAGTGGGCTACTTGTAAGACTTGTGCATGCTTAGTGTAGACAAGAGGGTCCGTCCATGGGTCTGGAACAGCAATTTTAAGCAACAACATCAAGCTTTAACTGTTAACACACATGCTGCTTGTTAGAGGCTGGAGGAAGAACTGTGATTTGAACTTCCCTGTAGCTTTTGTGAGTTAACTACCCAAGACAGTATCTCCTCTCAACAACAACAACAACAACAACAACAACATCAACAAAATGTCACTGATATGGCACAGAATGCAAGTGACCTGAGTCTGTGGCTCAGGCCTGACACTAAATCAGGTCTTAGGGTCTTCTCTAAGTGAAGAAGTGTCCTGAAAGGAAGGAGTCACTTACGCCGTGTTTTGTTTCGTGCTTTGTCTCTGTCAAGCTCCACAAAAGTGGGATGCATGCCTGCCTGTTTTGTATATTTCTATGTTGCTAAAGCCTGGTCCATTTTCTACCTAATTATTAAATGCATAGATGGTGTTACTCGCAAAGACAGTGCACAGGATCCCACTGGCCTCAGGATGCTCTGTAGAATATATGGGGTAAGCGCTTCCTACAACTGACTGTTTCCTAGGCAAGGCCAGAAGATGGACATGGTAGGACTGTGTGACAAAGTCACTGAGCTAGGAAAAGGCAGAAGCGGAGCCTGCTGTTAGCACTGCTAATGCTAACTGTGGGAAGCTGGGACCTGGATGAAGATCTAGGGGTTTGAACAAGTCCATGTGCTAGAGTCTGAGGGAAGGCAGAAGAAGCAGAGGTGACAGTGGGAAGTCAGGGCCTTTGAGAGTCTCCTTGACTTGCTTTTCCAGGGACATAATCTGACAAGGCTTTTGAATCACTGCACCATTTGCTAATCTGCATACCTGGGGCTGCCCTTAGGTTTCGAGTATTGCCACTAAGAGTAAGTGGGTGACCAATGCATGCAAGGTTTACTATTTAGGGGCTGTGTAGTAAAAGCTTACTTGTGAGACCTTGTGAATGAAGTCCTGTTCATAGAGGGAGCCCTTCCCCACTCCTGCCAAGTCGGCTTAGTCCACCACTGATCACCAAAATGAGCAAATCTACCATGTTCAGCGGGTGTGCAGCGCTATTGGAAGCACTGTGTTACCCAAGCTGTGTTGTATATGAAACCCCGAGATTTCCTTTATGGTAAGGCCATCAGCATTCTTGCAGATGAAATATGATCCCCCGAGAATGTAGCTTCTAGAGACACAGAAGGGTGGAGTCCGAACACAGGGCTCAGAGGTAATAGGGAAGGGGCTTGCTTGCATTTAAACAGGACTTGGAAGAGAAATGCGTGTTGCCATATGGATATGAACCACCCCTGAGAGGATTGTGTGTTAACTGGTTCATCTCCAGCTGGTGATGCTATTGTGGAGGATTCTAGAAACTTTAGGAGGCAGTCTCCCTGGAGCAGTAAGCCCCAGGGTGGGGCAGAATTAGGGACTATCTTTTCCTTCTCCCATTCTTGCTTCTTCCTGCTGCCTGTCGGCTATCGGATAAGGTTCTCCTCTGCTCTTCAACCATGGCGTGGTGGTGTTCCCAGGGTTGATGTAGCCAAGGCCTATGGATGTAGCCTGTGAAACTGTGAGTCAAAATAAATGGCTAAGCTCCTACAGTGATGCTGAAGGAGCCGATGTCATGCCCATGGTTATTTGTACACAGTCTCGTTGGGCAGAATGTCTAAAGATGATAATTGTCTAAGATGACAACTCTGGGGGAGGGGGCCTCCTGGTTAAGAAGCCAGACAGAGGAGAGAGTATGTTGGGGCCCCTGCACACCCCCATCCTACACATCCCATTTTTACATCTGCTAGAAGAGATCTGAGGACTGCGCAGGTGGTTTCCCCATAGTGGTGTTCACCCAGGTAGGCTGCTCTCTGGTGACTGGCAGAGGAGCACGGACCTTTCCCATCAGGGCCACCTGGCAAAGGTCCAACTTGTTTCTTTTGTCTTAATCCATGTCATTCAGAAAATAAACTCTGGGTTTCTCCATCTCGCACTTCTAAGCAGCGTCTCATTGGTATTCAGCAAACTTTCCCGGGCCCGTCTTCTCTTTTAATTCTGTGAGAAGATATTTCAATGAGTCTGAGTTGGGACAATTTAGAGCTGAGACTCTGATCTCTATTCACAGCCTGGGTACGTTCTCACCAGATTTGAGTCAGGAGGCTAAGCTTTTAGGTCCCCTGTGGCATTGTCTCCAAGTTCCTCGGGGCCAGGCTGCCAAGTTCATGCGAGAGGCTGACCCCCTTCCTTTCACAGACCCACTTATTAGCAGCTTTCTTTCTTTCTTTTTTGCTTTTTCTTTTTCTCCCCCTTCCAGGCCCATAGATACAATTATTAGAAATTCCTGGTTTTGTGCCCATATTGAAAGAAGGCCTGAATGGGTATGCTAAGGACCCGAAAGGGAGCCACTCTCCCCAACTCCAGCCTCTGCGGTTAATTAGATTTGGATGGTTTCAGAGGAGCAGCTGGAGCTTTCAGAAAACGGGAGTGATAAAGAGGGCCTATTCAAGGTATTTTGGAGGGGCTGTATAAAACAATATAGCTGTGAAACGGGGTTTGGGAAATACAACATTCTTGATTTGGTGGGGGCAGGACTGCAGGGGAGGGCAGGCAAGAGCAGACTGGAATGGATGTGAGCAGGCAGAACAGTCCCTGGCTGGACAGACTCCAGTAAGCTGGACACTTAAGCTGCTGTCCCACAGTGTGCTCCCATCCCCCACGGCAGTCCTGCTCCAAGCTTAGGATAGAAGTTCCATCAAGCACATACCTGGGGCAGGTGAACTGGGGCAGGAGGGAGTTAGAGATTAGGGTTGCAGTTCAAGGGCACTGTCTTTTTCAAGCTATCAGAAGCATTTTAGCAGAAGAGTAAGGAGGAAGAAGGTGATGGCCTGCAATGCCCCCCCCCCTCCCCGGCCACCCCAGGGAGAAGCAAGCTCTCCCTGCTGGGGGCAGAGCCTGGCCCTCCTTGGAAGTGGATGATGTCCTCAATATTAAACGACTCTGCAGAGAACAGGTCTCTACACTCATGTCTAGTCACATACTTGGGCCATCACCTTGTCTGTCTGTAGTCCATAGTTAATTTCTTCCCCTCCAGGACTGGTTTCAAAGACCTCTGCCCCACCTTGTATTCCAGTGTCCAGTCCTAGAGATGAAGATACTGACGAGGTTGAAAAGGAGTGGGGTGCCTCAGGCACTAAAGCCTCCCGGGGGCGGGGGGCGGGGTGCTTTCTTCCACGGCTCAGTGGAGAAGAACATCTGGCTGCTCAAATTTCCCATCTGATCTAGCACATCTCAAGGCTGGACCAAGAGCACTCTCCAGAGAGAGCTGACACGAAATAATATCATTTTATTCCATGGGTCAGCATTTAGGAAAATTTCAAGTAGAATACACACACAAACACAGATATTAATCCTTGAAAGACTTTTTATTTTTGCAAGCATTATCCTACATAGAAGCTCAGTTTACAAAATTAAGAGAAATAGAATAGCTTAGGGGGCTGCTGGGGCTATGTGTTCACTGTGGCTCGCATGACAGAGCCTGAGACTCTGGGGACTTTAGGTGTTTGTCAAAGGTCTCTACAAGTAGCAAAGCAATCCTTGCAAAACCTAGAAGTCTTCAACTATCCCATCTGTGTTTTCTTCTCAATTAGGGTATATATATATATATATATATATATATATATATATATATATAAAATTTCTCTTAGAGTCAATGTGTTTCAGGTTCTCTGAGTGTGTAGGTGGAACAAAGAGCAGTTATTAATATCAAAGTGTCCATGGCTGCCAAGCCTAGAGAGATATAATAGTGTGCCCACTATCTTAGTAAAAGTCTGTTCTTTTGTAAACCGGTGTCCTTTGGCCATCAACAGAAGAATGAGATGCATTCTGCACTATTAGGGAGCTTATCCTTTAATACAGGATGGAAACCTCACAATGACCACAATGCCGGCGACTCCATTAGGCAAAAGACCCAGATCACTATCTAGTCTCGGGTCTTAGAGGATGCAGACACCAGCTGGGTGGTCTACTGGGAATGGCACAGTGTGCTGCCCAGTTGCAGGGACGAGAGTGAGCACTGGATATGAATGCTGATCTTTGGATTTGATTTCAGTTTCTGACGGTTTAAGTTTTGGAGAGGGAAAGAGTAATTAGGGAAGGGAAGTGGAGGAATTAGGGATGCTGTGGGGGGGGTGAGAAAGGAGGGGAATCGCTTTCAATAAGCGGTCACTGTGTGACTCTGTAAAGTCTCCTTTCCCGGTTAGAGTGCTATTTTTACAGAGCTTCTAACTCTGTCCTTGTCTTTTCAATTGTCCTTTCTCTCTGTGATGTATTTTTAGATTGTGGGATTTCTCAAAGGCAAGAATACTGGGTACCTGTATCAATAACTCAGTTTACAATGCAAGTGTTTTCTTTCCTTGGGAGAGTCTTTAGGCGGACGGAATACATACTGAGATCCCAGTTTTCCTGTAGCCAGGATGGGCACATGAGCCGGGCATGGAAAAGGCTGTGGGTGGACAAGGTGAATTTACAGAGCCTTTAGGGAACAGGGTGTTGCTGCCTATACGGGTAACTAGCATTTGGTAGTTTGGGTGATTTTGAGGGTGGGAAGACATGGGATGGGCTTTGTAAAAGCTTTAGAACAGCCTGGGGACCCCAGTGGAAGAGCTAGGGGAAGGACTGAAGGAGCTGAAGGGGATTGCAACCCAATAAGAAGAACAATATCAACTAACTGGACCACCCAGAGCTCCCAGGGACTAAACCACCATCCAAAGAGTACACAGGGAGGGAGCCATGGCTCTAAATACATATTGACTGACATCAATGGGAGGCTAGGCCCTTGGTCCTGTGGAGGGGGGCGGTGCTAGAGCAGTGAGGTGGGAGTGAATGAGTAGGTGGAGGAGCTCCATAGAGGCAAAGGGTAGTGGATAGGAGGTATAGGATGGGAGGTTTGTGGAGGGGTAACTGGGAAGAAGGATATCATTTGAAATGTAAACAAATAAAATGATGAATTAAAAAAAGCTTTAGAGTTAGGAAGAAGGGCAGAATCAATGCTACTTCAGAGCCTTGAAATATAGGAGAGACATGAAAAGTTAAGCCCACACCGCTGTCTGTTCTTTAGAGAGAAATACACAGGGCACTGTGGAAATGATCACTGACATTGAAGAGCATCCAGGGATATCATACTGCTGGCTTCTGTGACTGTGACAGAGGCCAGGGAAAGAAGAGACATGCACGGGCAGGGCTGGTCCCCAGGCAAGAAAGTGCTCCTTATTTTTAGAACTGAAAAGCCACAAAGAGGAATGTTCCTTGGGAAAAGAAGAATGGGAGTTTGGGCTAAGGCCAGTGGCAGACTCTGTTTATTGACGCTAAACTGCAGCCACCTCTTTGAGGCGTTGCAGGGTCTGGGTTGGAGAACCCAGGTTACACGGAGCTTAGAATCACAGGGTCCTTGAATTGCAAACTAAAACATATGAACTGGATCTGTGAGCAATGCTCTTCTTTGGACCAGGAAGCTGAAGTCCCATCATTTTACCAGTTTGAAAGAAGCCTTCATCCAGGTCCGTGCAGATACTGCCAGGCACACAGCTCCGTGATGCCGGAAGAGACATCTTAAGCTGGAAGCGGCTCACAGTAATTGGTGCTTTCTAGGCTGCTGCCTCGCTGGAGAGCAGAGGCGAGGCAGAAGGGATGCGTCCTCCTCTGCATGCAGTGATTGCCGGCCCAAAATAGCCTTGCACCTGCTCTGAGCTGCCTGGGAGATAATTTCAGCTTCCAAGGAGACTACCCTGATTGGTGTTGATTTCTTATGATCTCCCCTCTGGCACACACCTGCAGAAAAACACCTGATCAGAGAGGTGCACCCTGGAGAGCCAGGTCACTGAGAGAGCTGCTTTAGCCTGCCGGAAGAGGACCAGCTCTGCTCACGGGTACCTGCTCTTGTAACAGGTGGATGCTAAGGGATGTTACAGAAGAGTGAGGTAAGAGGAGAAGGAGAGGCAAGGAGGCTATTGGTCCGGGAAGCACTTTGGAAGATGTGGTAGAAGCCTGAGTCCGTCTCGGTGCTTCTGTTCAACACGTTTACTTCTCAGTTCATCCCTACCTCTGCTCCTTGCCACGCTAACGCTGTAAAATGACTCCCCTTCAGAGTGTGTCTGGAACCCCATCTCCCATCTGTTGATCATAAGCCAAGTGCTTTCTTTCGGCTCAAATATCTCTACAGAGTCAGCCTTGCTTACATGTGCAGAAGATTCCTAGGTTTTAGAGCCATGTAAACAACTGCCTAGAAATGATGTTGAAGTCACTGCTAGAGCAGTGGACCCCACCACAGTTATGAGCAAGCATAGGACTGAAACCCAATGTATTCCAGACACAGTGGAAAATGACATGACTTCACTCTAGTGGGCCCGAAAACTCTAGGTGCTAGGCAGAGTTCTTGATTCCATTTTGCAGCTGTTTATTAATTTGTCTGAGGCCGTAGGCTTAGAAATGTTAGAAATCCACGTTCTTCTCTTTGTGATGTATCATTCTGATTAAACATTATTTATTACATATATTATATACATAAATGTGTGTGTGTGTGTGTGTGTGTGTGTGTGTGTGTGTGTGCTATGACCCGAGTCAACTTTATGGCACAGGGTTTTATTATATTCCTTTGGTATTCTATTGGGTTCTTGAGATATCTGTCCAAATTTTCACTTTGCAGAGTTTCATCTGCCCCAAGAAGAAACTACCAGAACAAGGAGCCAAACCCAATGGCCTGTAGGGCTAGTGAGTAGCAGTGGGGTTGTCCTTTGTGGAAAGGACATGAGGAGTAGTACTGTATTGTCTATCACAATACGTTGAGATCAGTGTCTAAGTGTTGTGAATCACTGGTCACATAAACACCCTGGAGAACATAGATGCAAGGGGCATCGATGCTCATGACGAACGGGATCTGAGCAGGAAACAGAACTGGCTCTGACCGCTGCTTCTGTGCCAAAGCAGTAACAGTCACTGTGACTCGGGTCTTCTGGCAAATGTTTGGAGCTTTTTCAAGTGAACTCCTCCCTTGGGTGCTTGAGGAGAGAGGATAAGCAACCCAATCTCTATCTCTCTGTCTCTTTCAGAGACTCCCCCCTCCATCCTCCTTTAAGGAGAGGTATGCACAATGAACTACTTTGATTGGGGAATTACATGGCATCTACCCACTCATCTGTGAATCAGGAATTTCTCTATGTCTGCAAGAATCTTTCCCCGAAAAGAGCTGGGGCTTTCAGTGGACTTTCCTAACCTGTGGCAGGGTCCTCTCCTCTCAACAATGTCTGGCATCTTCATTTTCTCCAAGGTCTCTGATGGTCCTCTCTTTTGGCGCAACAGAGAAGAGAATGCTCCTTCTGGAGGACCTGGGCTTTCCTTCACCTCCCACTGTAGCTGCAGAGGAGGACACAGACGTCCACATTCTGGACTAGTCTTTTGTTCCCCTGTCTTACTTCTGATTCCATCACAAATCTACCGCTGTTTTCTTAACCTTTCCTAATAGCATAGCATGGGGGGAAATCATACACACCCCGAGGCCTTGTGTTAGGCGAGCTCGGGAGGAATGTGTAAAGGTCTGTCTCTCCAGCTCGGGGTTGTGCCTCAGCCACTTGTGTTGTCCCTCAGCTCTCCACTCACCATCACAGTGTTCCTTCTACTAAACCTAATTAAACAGAGAAATAAAATTCATAGGCCAGTGAAGCCTGCTCCTCCATCCCTTCTCTCCTCTGTGTCCTTACAATGGCCCATGCTCATGTTCTGCAACTCTTCATCCTACAGGGCAGATGGCTTCCTATACCTGGCAAAGATTTCTGCTTTCTAGACCTGGGTGGCTGATCATGCTATATGTCAGTCACCTACAGAATGGCATAGTCCTGGCTAGTTATGTGCTCTCAAAACCCCAGAGTGTGGTTGGGATCCACAAAGGGTCCGAGTAGGCGTTTCTTTTTATCATGTTTTAAGATTCACTATAGGTGGTGAATGTCCAGTCCTTTAAAAAAGTCTACCCATGACTCTTTAGCTGGATTTGTTTTAATGATTTAGAGATTTTATTAAGTGGACAGACTAAATGAGTTACTAGAGGTTTTCTCCTCTCTGAGATTGGAACTCTGTATATAAATCAGGCTGACCTGGAATGCATAGGAATCTGCTTGCTTCTTCCCCATGCATGCTGGGATTAAAAGCATGCACCACCACATATAGGTGTGGAGCTTGTAAAGACATTTCTTCAGACATTAGCTACAGATTTTCACTCGGCAGGTCAATAATTCCCTGCCTAATTCTAGTCACAACTAGGTAGGGTTGAGAGATATTATATTGTTCTGAAACTGTATACCGATCTGTGTTCTAGACTTTGGATTGTAGTTCACTAGTTCATTTCCTGTTGGTAAAACAGTACAGACATCTAACTTTCTGTTCCCTGGTTTGAGGACTCGAACACCTTTGGTCTTTCTGACCTCACATCCTCTAGTTTCAGTTTGCTGTTGTCTATGCTAATGAGACAGGTTCCTTCCCTAGTGTCTCTGAGGAGGATCGTACTTTACAAGAATTCTATTAAGATGAAATTCTGTTCACTGGGATTTTCTTTGTAACCACTGACGAATATGAAAATACAATAATTACAGTGATCCCAGCACCCTGTGGATATACTATGTCCATGGTGTCATTTAGTCTCAATGCAAATTTGAAAATCCACCGGTTTCATTATTACTATTGTGTGGATTTGTAATTGAGATTTAGAAAAGGTAAAGACAGGCTTTGGGCTCCTTAGCATCCGTTCTTCAGGCTTGTGGAAACAAAGGTCACAGCACACTCGGTGGGGATTCAGTTGGGGGCAGTGCGTGAAATCTGGCATGTTCACAAAGTCTTCATCAAACCTCCATCAAAACTGTCGCAAACCCTTCAAGTGTTCAAGTGTTCAAAAACAACCCAGGACTGGCACCAAACTCCTGCCCGAGCTTTGTCGTCACCTCCATGTTCTGGTCTTTGCTTCTAGTCTCCCTGGCTCTCTCCAAGAGCTCCTCTTCTTCAGTCTAGTTAGAAATTATGTCTTCCAGTCTCCTCACTCTTGCTAGCTCGGGTTGTAAGCTGACTCTGTCTGTTTTCCAACAACCGAACCCAATCGGGATCATTGGTACGTCTGTGTCAGGACTCAGGGAGATTAAACTGAAAGCACACGACTGTCTTTCTGTACTCCAAAACAGAAATGTGGTTTTTTTTCCATGATGTTATCATCCCCCAATACACATTCTATTTATGGCACCACACTTCTTAAAAAGCAGTATGGACTTACCCATAACTAATACACTTAAAGCAAATTTCATAGTTTTCCCCACTGCACACAGCTAAAAACTCTTCAGGATTTTAATACCAGGAAACCAGAGATAATTTGGAGGTTGAGCTACTCTGTGAAACAGTAGATCCAGCGGGGCATGTGGACAGTGAGGGTTGGCATGGAATTCTAAAACTCTCCTGCCTTCTTTATTTTAGCTTTTTGGTCATTCATGTGAAAATCTTCTTTTCCCAGAGCAGAGAATTCATGAAAATATTTAAAATTTGACCTAGCCATTTAACTAGGTGAAAAGCTCAGAGCTCCCTGCTGGGATCCTAGGACACGCCTGCATATTTATCTGTGCTAATAAATTGGGCCCTATGAGTCAGAACATCTATGACATGCTTCCCCATATCTGACATAAATCCCCATAATTCTAGCATCAGTCTCATGCTAGATATTACTTGCAATGGCTTGAAATGATGATTGAGGAATGAATCATACCCAAATTGGTACCAGCAATAGCCCAGATGCCTATGTATCCCAACTCTACCTATTTCCTGAGAAATCTGCCTGCTCCCAGTGTTTAGAAGCCTTGGTGATTGATTCTCTGAGGACCTGTGAAGCCTATCGACTTGGTAAATAGAATGCAAACAAGTTGTACTGGTCATTCAGGAAACATCAATAACTTAGATAAGCTTGAACCAGCAACTTCTATTGGCTATAGCATGGATAATTTGTCTTCATATTTACTCAGTATTGATGTTAAAGAGAACAATTAGTCATTTGTTTTATAGCTTACCTCAGCTCTAGCCCATCTCTAAAATTGCCTCAGCTACCTTTGGTATTTTAGGTAGGAAACTAATTTTGCTTCTTATAATAGAAAATGACCAGCTGGGCACAAATACTTCCTATCATCTCTGTCATTTTACCATTTTTGGAAGAACCACTGATCATCTTGTTAAAAATCTTTTAATTTCAGAAAGGAAAAAAATCCATTAGTAATCCATTTAGTCTATTTAATGCATATCTGTAAGAGTTCAGGGTAAATCAAGCTTAAAGCAATCATAAGTAGACTACCATACTGGACTGGACAATCCAGAGACCTATATTTTGTATTGCAAAGTTAGAAGAAAATGTCTAGTCAGAGTGTTTAGGCATGCTTACTGCCCTTAGGTTTTCTTAAATACATCCATCATATTGGTACCCAGTCCCAAGAGTCTTCTATACCTAATGCGCATTTTCTCTCTTCAATCCTTAATAGCATGTTAGAGGGCTGAGAAGTGGCTTAAAGTGCTTGTCTTGTATGCATCTAAGATCCATCCCCATGTCAAACAAATGCCAAGTATAGTAGCATACCCTTAAACTCCCATAGCTGGTAAAGCAGGAATAAGTAGATTCCTGAGACTGGCTGGCAAGCTACCTCATCTTTCCTGGCAAGCTCTAAGCTAGTAAGCTATCTTTTCTCCAAAAAGATAGATAGTACTTGAGGAATGACACTCTCTGACTTCTACATGCAACAGCACACACAGAAACACACAGAGAAGCACACACACACATGGGAGAAAGAGAGAGAGAGAGAGAGAGAGAGAGAGAGAGAGAGAGAACCCATTTATGGCATAAGCCACTAGGGATAATTCATTGTTTGATAATTAATAGATGATTGAAAATTTAATGTTGATGCTCTGCCTGGGCTTGCAGGAGAATTACACTATACTAGTTAACTCGGAAAAGTCATAAATATTTTCTGTTATCTTTTCAAAGAATTGCACAGAATCAAGATTGTAGCATTTATAAGCTCCCAGGCTCCCAAGTTCATCAGTTTATCCCCACTTCTTTCCTGCATCCCTGACCATAGTTACGTGCTTGGTTCAGCTGGTTTCATCATCCAGAAGGTATGCCTGAGAGCTTCCCTTCAGTCTTTGGCCTATGGAGGCATTCCTCTTGCTTTTTGCACACGTGGTTTCCCTTTCCTCAAATACTATTTGGTGTTTTCCCTTTCCACTGCTGACTCTGTATTGCCACTGCTCACCTCAGCACCATTTACTAACCTTGTATCTCAGATCAACTTGCTCACTGCAGCCTGCTCCTGCTCTGCTAACTTGGATCTGGAGTTATTCTTTTTGATCGTTCGAGACAGTCTCAGTCTGTAGCCCATGCTGGCTATGAACTGCCAGCCTTCTGAGTGTTGTTCTAGTCAATTTCTTTGATTTGATATTTATTTTATTTTGATGTCTTCCATAAATGTGCATTTGTAGCATTAGTTGGCCATTGTCTGTCTTCTCCAGTAGAGACTGAATCATGTAAAGAGAGACTACATCTATCTTTACACCTTCTTATTTCCAGGACCATGTTCCCAATAAGTCATAGTGAAAGCTGGAAGAAAAGAATGAGAGGAAAAGAGACAATAAAGGCATGGAGGCTGGTTTGGCCTACTTTGATACTCTTCTTTCTTGTAGGTGTGTATATGAATAAGCTATATGCCATTTTCTCTCTCCCAAGAAAAAGACAATGTATATGTAGGTGGCATTGCCTGTGTGGTTCTTTCTCTAGGGCCTCCTTCCCTGTAAATTTAGTTCTAGTTCTGCAATTCTCTCCCCTCTCCCCTCTCCCCTCTCCCCTCTCCCCTCTCNAATAAGAGGTGTGTGACCAGCATGGGTTATACATTTGCATGTTTCCCATAATCACCGAATTTACTTTATCACATGGCATACTTGAAATGCATATGCTAACCTATGGACAACTGTTGATGCTTGGTTTTGCCTGACCTTTCTGTTTTCTGAAATGGATATGTTGGTTCACTGCCTAGGAGGCCTGTTGATATCTATTTACTTCACAGGAGGAGGTTGGAATGTGGTCAGCCAATCAAACATGGAACTTGAGAAAGACAATTACTAGAAAACTTTCTTAAACAACAGAATCTAGGCTAGGGAGATGGCTTAGCAGTTAAGAGTGCTTGCTGTACATGATGCCCAGTGTTTGGTTCTCTAGGGAGAACACATGAACATAAAGGGTAAGTGCTGGAGAAATTAGAGATAATAGATCCCCTGAGCATCCTCGCTCATTAGAATAGCAGTATTTGTGAGCTGTGGCATCAAATGAGAGACCTTTCCCCAATATGCAAGTTGTAGAACAACGAAGGACTGTTTCTGATGTCAGCCTCTAACTTCTGCATGCATGGACACCCACTCTAGAGAGCAAAAGCCTATACCAGGTACAAGAAGCCATCTGTCCTATAGATGAATAGGTGAGGGACATGACCATTAGCAATTACCTGGACCACTGTGGGGGCATAGAGGAGAAAGGAGAGATGAAAGAGCAGGCTTAACTGGTCTGTGAATTTTATTCCTCTGTTTAATTAGGCATGTGCACACACACACACACACACACACACACACACACACACACACCACATAGAAAAAGAAAACAAAACCAGAATACATTTCTAAATGAAGTGGACCCAATACGATACTCTTGGTAGGCTGCAAACTTTGCATGCGTCTGTCCAGAAAAGTAATCTTCCTTTTGGTACCTCTATGCACTCCCCCATTATGTAATCTTTCCTTCACTTGATACAATTCCAGTCTAAGTCATGTGGTTTTGATCAGGTAAATCTTTTTAGTGAACTGACAGTCCTTCCAAATATAATGTCATGTCCAAATCGACAGGAAATGGATCTTTAAGACAGGATCTTTAAGAACAAAAAATCAAAACAAGCATAGAGAAATTGAGTGGAATATATAGAAAGCCTGTTAAAACCATTCCAAACAAGCCTGGATTGTATTGTACATTCTGGGTCAACAGTAGGTTCGTCAATAACATAGGAGGTCAGGGGGAGCATGAAGCCTGTCAAAGCCCTAACATTAGCAGTCTTGTCAGTTGTTGTTGGACTCTGCAAGGGATAAAACCCAGGTGATAAAGGCTTGAAAAGTCCGTTGGGAAATAGTGGAGTCTTAGAAACAGTCTATGGCAGAGTCCTAAGTTAGTATCAGTGAGCCTTTGAACTGGATTGTAGGACTTGCCTGTTCCTCCTTTCTTTGCCTCTGTGATGAGGAGAAAGTTTGGTCTACCAGCATTCCCCATAAGTGTTATCTGGACCTTTGATCAGAGTCATGGGACATATGTCCACTTGCTCTTGGAACTCTAGAGCCATGAGCCAAATAAACCTCTTCTAAGTTAATTGTCTCAGGTGTTTGGTTGTATCAACTGAAACCTGGTTGACACAACTTCCCTATCTAAAGCAATCTTGCAAAACATGGTTAAAACCATAGATGGCTACATGATAGTAGCAAAGGATCCAAGATATACAGATGTATGTTAGAGAGTCAAAAGTCGACCCTATCTTTTCTGGAATCTTGACAAAAATGGCCTTACAGATTTACACAGAGAAAATGGGTTATTTCATTTTTGATGTGGAGATAGTAGAAAACACCAGATGTTGAATCTCCAATTCATACCACTCACATGAATTGATATTGGCGATATTAAAGACTCCATTATGGAAAGAAAAAAATTGTTTTTCCAAAAAAAAAAAGGTACCATGAGTTAAGGTAGGTAAGAGTTTCCAATAATGATAAACTTACTTGAATAGACAATTTACAGAAGAGAAAATGCAAATCACAAGCAAAGGGGTAACTAAAAGTCAAAGAATGTGTTCTCAGGAAAATGCAAATTAAACTCTAGCTAGATATAGTTTTTCACCCATGACATTGGTAAAATTGCAAACTTTGGCAATTCTAAGTATTGGCAAGGGCACCAAGTGATAACAACTTCCATTTACTATTAATGGGAATATAAATTGGTCCTTCTCTCACTTCGAAGAGAAATTTGGCCCTTTCTAATAAAGTTGAAGATGCACAGTCTCCATTCTGCAATTCTTCTTATAAATATTTCCCCTATAATAACACTCAAGGAGGCCAAAAGGACATGCATATGAACCAGAGCATAATATAAAACAGGAAATAATCCACAGATCTACTAAAAGAGATTGGGCAAAGTACAATAGAGTTGTGGAGTAGTGCAAATGAACCAGACCATACACATAGAGTTAATAGCTTAGATCCAGAATAAACAGCTGCTGAGAAAGGTTTGCATGGGAACTAGAAACAACGTGGTCAGAAGGAAAGAGGAGAGCCTGGGCTGAGGATCTGTATAGAGTTTTTACTAGGACACCATGAGCAATATCTGATGAGGTTTTCATGCTCAACACATGTCCACTGGACTCCCTTGCATCATCCTCAAAGGACTCTATCTTATCTAAAATCTGTCTGTCTGACACTTGCTGAAGTCCTGAAGGAGTGATGACAAGAACCAACACTACCCTCAGTGTATGGACTGGACTTTGGAACTATTTTTGTTGAATCTGTTTGCTTCTTGTTCACACAAATTTCTCCATTTATCATTCTTGGTTTGTCCCATAGCAAAATGACTTCCTGAATCTTATGTTTTGACACACATTGGGAGTTTGTCTCTTTTCCTTTGCTTGTCAAAGCATCTACTGCCCAGATTACTCTAGTCCTCATCCCATCGCTTAGCATAGCTGTCCACTGTGTCTTTGTATGAATTAGTATTTGAAAAGCTCTTTTCTGCATTCTGCTCATTGGTTTAGCAAACAATTGAATTTTAGGACCATGTATAGAGTCCTGAATTAATATCCAATTATCTAGAAGTACATGGGGACTACCTGGGACTTAAGGGTGCCATGTGAAGTGAGGTAGTTTCATGGGACTGAGTCCTTAGCTTCTGGGCTCTTCTAGAACTCTGTGTAGTTAGTGCCAGAATTTATTTTAATTGAACACTTATTATTGGAGAATTGATGTTGGAATGCATTGGAATAATCTCCCAATGAATTTATCTGTGTGCATATACTTATTTAATAAATGGTATATTAAATATTAGGGACTTTGGAGCAAAGAAAGATACTATAATAATGACAATGTTTGCAACACATTTTGACCAGAGAACTCCTTAAAGGATTTTCACATTTTTAAAATATTTTTCATCCTAAAACAAAAAGTAGAGTGTTACAGCTCATACAGATTACTGGGCCAGCAAGTCATGGTTTTTCTCATGCACAAATTTCACCATGAAGTTTGCTTACTTGGCAAAGGATAGCTGCACCCTAGGGGCTACATAGTTATAGAATGCCAAAAGTCTTATAGAATCAGATATTGCTGCACACAAATATCAGATACTGTCACACAAAATCTAGTCTTGTCATCACTGTACAAACTGTGCATATGCATGGACCCTTCATGCGTTTGGTAACTTCAGTTTTTATGATCTTATTCTAAGACCCTTTGATTACCCAAAAGGAACCACAGGGACACAATAGGACTGGGTCAGGGACTTGGGACCCTTTCAAAGGCCTCCTAAAGGCAGGAGAGAATTCCTTCAGCAGAAATTAAATCAAAGCATTTAAATTTTTATCAGATACACGCCACTCTCCCCCCTCCTCTTTTCTTCCATGAAAATTGAGAAAGTAGGAATCCAATTACCAAGGCGAGATAAAAAGGAGAGATAGTAAAACATTTTAATTGGATGGCAGAGATGCCTAATGTAGTGCTGGCTCTCTTCTCTGGGTGTCACAGCATCCCTACATGGTCACAGGAGACAGGTACAGTAAGAAGGCACAGGGGGGATGGGCTTTATCCCCGAGTTTTCCATCGGTGGCCACCTCTACCCCAGCTGTATGGTGGTCCCTAGCATCTAACTGCAGACAACCCAAACCAACACATTGGCAGGCAGAAAGCACCCCAAACAAAAAGCTTTACCTCCTCTGTAGTTTCTGTCAAATGTGGGTTCTCAGAGCCTAAGGGGCTGACAGGAAGTGACTCGCAGGGTGTAGGCAGCTATGAAAGCTTCCCTCACTGTTGGGTCAGAACTTCTCTCAGAAAAACCACAGTGAATCAAAAGTTTTCACTAAACCCAAAGGGAGAGCGCTAAGAGCATTGGCTCCGGGTAGGTAGTGTAAAGTCAGCCTGTGACTGGGCTCAGGTTTGCGATGTGTGTTCGGTTTCCCCCCTCTCTTCACTTCTTCCTGACTCGGGAACTCAGTGGGTTGTACAGGATAGGAACAAAAATCCCAAGCTTGTAATTTAGGTGAGAATGAAAGACTGACCCAAGGCCTGGTTTAAGAAATGTATAGGTTAGAAGGCCTGAAGTTTCTTGCTTCAGAATTATGATATATCTAGGAGATGGTTTAGAAATCATTGTTGTTTCCTAGAAACAGAGCTTGAGTTTCAACGCGTCTTGGCTTCCTGGGAGAAGGTCCAGTTCGTGACTATTTCTTCAGATCCAGTTTGCCCTTTTGTATATCTTTAATTACGGTGACTCTCCATCTTACCAAGCCAGATTCTGGCGTTCATATGCACCATTTTTTTCCCTGTAGAATACTGCACTCATCTTTTCTAGGACTCCCAGAATCCACTTGGCTTCTCTCAAAAATACACTCCACATTTCAGCCCAAATAACTCCACATAATTTAGCTCTGACCTGTCTGTCTTATCTCAGTTAAAATTCTTCGGACTTGGCATAAACTGGTCCCTGGTCACATCTCTGGCCTTCACTTTCCACCCTACAGCACACACTAGCCTCTCACTTCAGGGAATTCTCTTCTACTTCTCCTTCCCAGAAGTCTTCCTCTATTTGCAGAACTCCTCTGTTCAATAAAAGCACAGGCCATCGCCCTAACTTCATAGTACCAGTTACTCTTCATAGATGCGTTCTGTTTGTATAGATACTTTAATTAGCAGAGTTGAGTCTCCTTGCTCATAGCTGCTTTGTTCTCTAACGTGGCCATGGAGTATAAATTAGTGAACAAGGAATCATTACTTCCAAGAGAAATATATTGTTAGTTTTCTGCAAGCCTCTGGTCATGTTGTCATTAACTAATCAATAAAGAGCATTGCTTTATGTATGTTTCAGTTTAAACACATAATTGAACATATATTGTTAATTTATTAGCCTTGAACTCATGCAAAAGCAGTATACTTCTAGCCTGAATGAAGGCAAGGATATCAGCTATTTTCCTTGGAAGACAAGCCTTTGTGCCTTAAAAGTATCAGATAGCGCTTTTACATTTTTACATAAGACTATCTTACAGAATGAGTTTACCAACAAGTGGTACACAAAAAGAAAAATGTGTCACCAAGTAGAAGATGATGAAAACACTTTTTCCCAATAGGCAACAATAGCTGGTCCTTGCTTGTTAGGCTACCTTGAAATCTGAACACCCAGGAGCTTTCCCACACTTCACATGTCCAAAGATGGGTTGCAAGTATATTATACTGAGTAGGAATTTTCACAAATATAGAATTGGCAAATGAAAACATCAGCAATAACAGTTGTATTTTATCTTTCACTGTTTTTTTCCTTTACAGTTGACCTGCAGCACCTAACAGCACCTTCAAGGTTGTAGAAACTTAATTCAGATGTGTTCAGTGAATCAATAAATGTGTGTGTGGGGTGTCTGAAGTATTATATTAAAAAACAAACAACAATTGTATTGTCCACTCAGTTTAAGGGATGGCATGCCCCTTTTATTCTAGCCTTAGGGACTGTATTTAGGGAAAATTCTGCAATAGATAGTAAGGGGATGATGTGGGTAATCATTTTATTCTCTGCATCAAGAACTAGAGAGCCCAGATTGGCTGTATATATGGATTGGCTTGCAGTACAGTACAGTACAGTACAGTACAGTACAGACAGTGAAATCACTTCTAAGGATTGAGTGAGATACATTTTCTATTTGCCTCAGAACAATGTCCTTAGAGTTAACCTAAGCGGCTCCAGTGTCTTACTCTATGGCCGACTTCTCAAATGTTGCCATGAGACTGCTAATGTACTTGCCTCAGAGCACACTTCCCTTCAAGACGTGGGTCAGGACTTGTTGCTCCTAATATTTTTGTGTGGCTTTCCTTATACTTACTTGATAATAAATGTGTGTGTTTCCATTTCCACCAAGGAATGGAAACCTGGCCACCTGGGAAGTTATAATTTGGAAATCAGACCTGCCAACTTATTTTTCTCTGAATTTGGACCTACCAGGAAATAACTAAATATTTGGTATGGGTTAGTTTGCAATCAACTCTACTTCTCCTCATCTATTGTCAATTTCCATATTGCTTCTTGGATGTCTCATCTCAATTCAGGACGTTCACCAAGTACTTCTCATAGCTGAAGGTCCTCTTGATTCCTCTTGTTCTTTTAGGTTTCTGTCCTGGACTTCTACATGACTTAGAGCCGAATGCATAGAACCTAGTGTGCAGCTCCACCATCTAAGGGTGACTTAGAGCCGAATGCATAGAACCTAGTGTGCAGCTCCACCATCTAAGGGTGACTTAGAGCCGAATGCATAGAACCTAGTGTGCAGCTCCGCCATCTAAGGGTGGCTTAGAGCCGAATGCATAGAACCTAGTGTGCAGCTCCGCCATCTAAGGGTGGCTTAGAGCCGAATGCATAGAACCTAGTATGCAGCTCCACCATCTAAGGGTGACTTAGAGCCGAATGCATAGAACCTAGTATGCAGCTCCACCATCTAAGGGTGACTTAGAGCCGAATGCATAGAACCTAGTGTGCAGCTCCACCATCTAAGGGTGGCTTACTGTTTTACTCCTTTAAACGCATACTTTTATAATGTCATCTTTAAAAGAAAAATCTGGGCTGTATAGTTCTGGATGTCAAGTTCTTGATCCGCTTTTCTTGGAACCCCGTTATAACTAGCTCAGTCAATGCTTTGCAGCCGATCAACATACTTTGCAACCTCCCCCTTGAGCCTCCATACATTTGGAGTGTATACATAGCAAGTAGAGGTCAGCTGATGAAGGATGCTGAATTCCAAGCAGTGGATTTAGATGTGCTGGTGAGGATACTGGGAGCCATCATAGACACTTATTGTTACATTTCCATGTGAAATATGGGGCCAAAGGAACAGTCCCAGAACATCTGTCTAGGGCTGGAGGCCAACACGCATCCTCCAGATGTTGCTCCGCAGTCTATGAATGTACTCTTCCTGCTCTATTGGCAAGGAGGTAACAGAGGGAAGGAGGCAAGATCCGGAGGGAAAACTGGTGAAATGAAAGAGACATTATAAGGCACACCTTTGGAGAGCAGTCAATTTATAGGTTCTGAATATTGAGCTATAAATATCAGCATCTTGGAATCTCAGAGTGAGAAAGGGCCCTTGGAGATTATCTGGCCCAGCCTCCTGCCCAGCACAGGATTATTAACCATGACAGGCTGATGTTAATAAGGGTCCCTGCTGCTCGCCCTGGATAACTCCTTTTTTCCAGCTCGCTCAGCTCACCTTCTATATTCTGCTAGGCCACTGTCCAGAGAATATTTTCCCAGTTCAAATATCTTTTTTTTGTTTCTCTTGGATTCACGTCTCCGAAAGCTGTTTTCCTCTAGCAAATGGTAGTACAGCAGTGCTCTAGGTCCAGGTGGTGCATGTTTATCTCCTTTGCTGTCCCCACTTTTTAAATTAATTGGTGTATTTTCAGAATGAATGCTGGCAGACACTTAACTCCTTCAGGTTCTCTTTACCTTTGCCAAAAACCCAGCCAGGTTAAAAACCTATTTTATGACTAGGTTTTTCTAAAGCTACACCCTCCCTCATTCCAACCAGCTTGGCAAGAAGGGAGCCAAAACACAGATTAAGCCATTTTCTCCTCATTATCGGCCCATTAAGCTTGCAAAGATGCTAGGAAAGCCCAGTGCCTCATCTACCTGTTCTGGCTTGGGAAACAGCAAGACTTTAGCACCTTCCTCTGTTTATCTAGTGACTGAAAGAAAGGCTCCTCCCTTCCTGGATGTGAAAGGCAACCACACATGAAAAGCACAGCAAAACCTTGGCTACTCAGAATCCTAGGGAGAGAATGTGGCCAGCCCGGTTCTAGAGACAGCTGATGATAACTTCCATGGGCTCCAGAGTGTAAACTATTCTAGCTAGCTTGAAAGAAATGTCTGTTTCCACATGTTCTTAAATAGGGAAAAATCTTTACAAGTTGGTCTTTTATTGAGTATGGGAACTTTTCTTCCTTTCTTCCTTTCTTTCTTTCTTTCTTTCTTTCTTTCTTTCTTTCTTTCTTTCTTTCTTTCTTTCTCTCTTTTATCAGTTAATCTACTGATTTAAATGAGTGACAGGAAACATCACTTCCAGAAAATATGAAACTCTTTGCTATCATTTTTTTTGAATGTAGTAGAACATTCTACCGTCATCTCTGTGGTTCTTACCTCCAATGCTATATCATTAAGAAGGACATTTTATTTATACACATAACTTAGAAAAATCTCCAAATAACTGTGTTAAGATAAAGAAAATAGGAAAAAAATAAAAAAGAAGAATCAGAAGAAGAAGGAAGAGGAGAGGAAAATGCAGGAAAGAGGAACCATACCGTGTGGTTCTTGTTGGGTAAAACTCTGCTCTCAAGAGTTCAAAACCATCCATATGGCAGAAAGTAGACAGCTGATTATCGGCCTAGCAGGTAGCTGAGCAAGAATGAGAAAGTGGGGGAGAAGGACTACCAAGGGGCACAGGCAACCGTTGGAAGAGGTCAGTATGTTCCATATTGTGATGATCGTGAGGAGCTGAGGGATATTCATCCTATTTTCCAAGTCTTACATGGTATACTTTAATTAACTTTTTTTCTTAAAAAATATTTTTTCTAAGAATTGAACCTAGAGCTTTACACATGCCTGACAATTTCTCTATGCTATGTCTACAGTCACTTTTTAAAGTTTTTACATTTTGAAACAGGGTCTCATTAAGTTAACCAGGCTGGTCTTGAACTTAAAAATTCTTCTTTCTCAGTTTCCTGAAAACCCAGGTGACTTTTGCCACCATGCCCAACTTGATTTTATATTAATTATGTCTCCAGAAACCTTCTTAAATACCTAGAGATCTACATTAGAAACTATGTTTATTGGCTTAGAGTTTTATGGAAGTCCTTGTCCACAAACTCAGAAGGGGAACACCTAGTGGGGGAGATAGGCTGGGTTTGGCAGAACCAGACCCTGTCAAACAGATTCTTCAGTTAGCAGGTATGGTCGTGGTCAGAGCTTTGCAGTGGGTAGAGCCCCAGCTTGGGGAAGTGAGTTACTGTTACTGAGAACTAATTCTGCTACCAGCATGCAGAGGTGTTGAGCACTTTTCATTGTTAGTTTGGATTTGTTTTAAATAATTTCTGTAGAAAAGGAAAGGGAGATCAAGACAAAATTTTCTAAATATGAAACATTATTTAAGATAGGCAAACAAAGGGTGTTTATTGGAGTGCTGACCTTAATAACCAAGAGAGACTTGGGGAAGGGAATACCCTTAGTGATCTCATGTCTAAGGCCTACAGAACTTATTCCCCATTCTCATTCTTCAGATGGAGTTGCAGGAATATAAAGCTAGTACTAAGTGTCAAAGGTTGCCAGAAGTTAAGGAAATAAGAGTAAGATATGGGGCAGAGCTCACACATGCAGAACAAGTCACAGTCACATCCCACTTTCCAGATCTCCCCTTGGCCACCAGCAATATTTACTGGTATCCCCAATGACCTCAACAGAAGAGGAATGAACAATTTTCATTTCATAGGAAAAAACAGAAGGCCATGGCTCTGAGGACTGCCAATATGCAAACTTACACTGACAAATCGAGGCAACAACCGAGATCCCAGTTTTTATGTTAGTGCTACTGTTATGTCCCCGAGGACAACCAAGTCCTGGAACAAATAACTCACTGGTGACCAGAACTCAGACAGAAAATCAAGGCAGGCTTTAAAGACTAGGACATCCTCCTAACTAGAAAGAGTATCTTTACTGTCTTAGTTAGGGTTTCCATTGCTATGTGATGAGTCACTACGATCAAAGCAACTCTTATAAAGGACAACAATTTACTGGGGCTGGTTTACTGGTTCAGAGGTTCAGTCCATTATCATCAAGGCCAGAGCACAGCAGTACCCAGGCAGACATTTTGTTGGAGAAGGAGTTGCGAATTCTAGCATCTTGATTGGAAGGCAGCCAGAAGACTGACTCTTCTGCACTGGACAGAGCTTCAAGGCCCATCCCCACAGGAACATATTTTCCCTAATAACACCGTATCTTCTAACAGTGCCACTCTATATGGGCCAAGCATATTCAAACCACTACCTTTACCTTAAATGGTGAGTGTTCATAAGATGAAATGATAACAGTATTAGAACTTTAGATATCTTTGTGGTATATTGTATATCACTAGGTGCAATAAACTATATATACTTCTCCGTTTATGATTAGCCAATCTCAGAGATGCTTTTTTGTGAGAATCCACTATTTCAAGAATTATCTCTAATAGCTATGAGTGTTGGGTAGTTTTAAGCTGTAGCTTAGCGCCTGGCACCTAATACACACTTTTTAAATTAATAAATAGAATCAAGATAGTATTGGCAAGAACATGTGTAATCAGTCACATGTTATTCTGGTGAGGTTTGTTAACTGCTCGTATGTTATGGGCTGTATAAGCCCCTTTTCATGCTGGCAAGAACTCCTGTCCTTCAAACATCTCACTCTGCCTAGAGCAGGATCACAGTCTCTGGACCTTAAGTGAAGATTCATAGATGAAGTGAATGTAATTTACTGGGGCTGTTTTTTTCTCAAGGCAAACTCTAGAACACGTGTTTATGTCCTAAAAGATATGTTATATTGTCGATATGAAACAAATGGCACTACAATAATCTTTGGATTTCAAAGTAGTGTTCATAAAAATGCCTTTAGTCCTTCCTTGCAGTATACCTGTTGCTGTACTGCCTCCTTCCTGCTGTCCTGAGACCAAAAGACATAGTCTTGGAAACAGTCACCGGCTCTATTGCATTATGTAGCCACCAACCATAAACCATACAGCTTGCCTGTATATCTAATAAAAATACCTCTCCATTTTAGACCACTCTGTGTGATCCCCCAAGAAGGCAAATAATTTCTTCTGTCAATGGCTATGATTCCCCGGAAGATATTGATGCATTTGGGAGTATAATTTGGCAGAGGAAGGAGATAACCCAAAACCACAAGCTGCCCTAAACACTCTATTATGGACAAAGAGAAAACAGCTGAATTGAGTTGGAGGAAAGCCTTGTTGAATGATAAATTGCCAGACCCTTTGAGGCTCAGGAGGTTTCAGCCCATTCACCCCAGCTGCATTTTTATGAATACTTGAGGAAAGAACTTTGAAACTGAAAGGCTCTGACTCATGGTTTGACTGTCTGCATTAGCTCCCAAAGGTGGCCAGAGTCTTAAAAGTCACAGCTGCGAAAGTCTTAGTGTGCAGGTCTCAGTGTACAGGCCTGGGCCATTATGCTGGTCGCTGCTCTCCTCATGCACAACAGAATTAGCCAAAAAAACCAATGCCATTACTTGTGTTTCAACTTAAGCTATGCATTTAGTTTAAGAGTCACGATGCTTGAAATTCCTTCTCTGAGCAACTGTGATAGAGTATGAAGGGTTTGAGTCAACTGGGCAAGTCTCTGATTCTAGGGGTATTTGTCTTATTTTCTCCCTTCCGCCATCTTGGAAGTCTCCTGAAAGAAGTTTCTCCTCACTCTTCCAGATCCACTGTCATTAATGAGCATGGATTCTCCATTTGAAAGTCAGAATTAATGGTCAAAGAGAAATATAGCAAATGAAAACAGGTAAAATCTACCATACCAAGTGACTAGAATGTTATAACAAGCTTAACTTTAAAAAAGCTGGTTTGGCAGATGGGGAAAGGGTGATGATGTCAAAGGCTGCAGCTTATCCTCTACAGAGGATTAAATCCTTCATCTTGCTTCACAAGACTGCCTCTCACAGGTACCGGGGATGCTCCGCATCCCAATCTCTTCTACTGTCTGCAGGTTGCTTCCAAACTTGCCCTGAGTCCTAATTACTAGAGACCATCACTTCACAATAGCAGATAATGGATATTAATGTGACAAAAATATTCCAGAGAGCAACAACAACAAAAAATATTTTGTGGTTTTATTGGAGGGAACTAGACGAACTGTGAATGTCAGAGTTCTGAGGATCACTCAAGTTGGATGGTGTGTGTGTGTCCAGGAGTCTCACCGTATTTTTGTGTTTATATAAAATGGTAAAGATTGGAACACTGAAGAAATTTTCTTTCTAAAAATACACTGAGTTATTTACCCACTACCCTTAGAAACCAAACAAGGTTTCTGCTACTTCTTATAATTTTCTGTGCTTTTAAAATGACTTAGAAAATAACATTTACAATAGCTTCAAAAACTGATTATAAATAAACCTACCCAAGGTGTAATTTTTTCCTGCAGTGAAAACTTTAAGATGCTGAATAAACAGAAGAAGGCATCAGAAGATCTTCTGTGCTCTTGGAGAGGCCAGGACGTTGCTATGAAAGTGTCTACATCACCTGATCTACAGATTCAATGCAATTCCCACTGAACTCCAGTGATGTTCTGCATAGAACGAGGTAAAAAAAAAGTCCGAAAATTTATATTGTGAAACAAAAGCAAAAGCAATCCTTACCAAAATGAGGAGAAATGTTGGGAATACCATCATGCTTCATTCCAAATTATACCATAGAGCTGTTGTAACAAAAACAACAAGATGCTGGCCCAATGGAATCTAAACCAATGAATTCAAAAAGAGGACCAGATATAAACGTAGGTAGCTATAGCTCCTGGGGTTTTGTCAGAGATATCAAAAACACACATTGGAGAAATAGCAGCCACTTTAGCTAATGGTGTTGAGGAGAACTGGATATCTACACACCAACACTAGCTCTTTATCTCTCAGATTGTATAAAAACAAAGTAAAATTTAATCAAAGACCTAAAATAAAAGATACAAAACCCTGAAACTATTAGAATAAAAAGAGAGAGAGAGGGGAAAAAAAACCTTTCCAAGAAATAAGTCTATGCAAGGACTTTCTGAATAGGTCTCTAGTCTCTCAGGACAAGGCCAAGCAGCCAGTAACCACAACTGAGACCTCAGGAAATGAAAAGGCTTCTGCACAGGAGAGGAACAGTGAACTGAGTGAAGAGAAACTACAAAATAACAGGGAGTCTTAGCTAGCTGTGTGTCTTTCAGAGGACTAATATTAGAATACATAGAGAACTCAAATATCTACTCAGTCAATAATAGAATGATGAAGCAAACAGACGATTCTCAAAATATGACCCACAAATGACCAAGAAACATGAAAAATTTAAATTTCACTAGTTCTGAAGATTAGTTTTGACTGTTGTCCGGATAGCATCCATGAGGAATTATTTAGATCACCTTGGGCAGTCTACCCGAATGTGAGGGATTTTCCTTGATTTAATTGATGTAGGAAGACCCATTGTGAACGTGAGTGGCAGCCTTTCATGAGCTGAACCTTGGAGCGAAGGGGAAGGTGAGAGGTGGCTGAGCCCTTGCATGAGTTCCTTAATTCATTGGTTTCTGCTCTTGTTACAGATGTAATGTGACTAAAGGCTTCAAGGTCCTGCTGCCCTGACTTGCCCACAAGGACAGACTGTAACCTGGAATTACAAATCAAATAAAAAAATTCTCTCTTGATTCTGTCAGGATATTTTATCATATTAACAGTAATGAAGCTAAGACACTAGCTGTCATAGAAATGCAAATATGGACTACATTTTGTGTGTGTATGTGTGTGTGTGTGTGTGTGTGTGTGTGTGTGAGAGAGAGAGAGAGAGAGAGAGAGAGAGAGAGAGAGAGAGAGAGAGAGAGATATTCTTTACTACAGGCAAAGCAATCAGTCAAGGAGGGGGATGGGCTCAGGGGTCCCCACCTTTGCCTCTGAAATATTGGCTATAGACTCTGAGTCACTGTCTTTAGTCTTAGACCTTCTGCTGAGCCTACCATGCTCCAATGATTAGCCCCAAATGTATAGTGACAGAGATGGCTCTGATTCATCTCAATGGGTTCCCAAAGAGAATGAGTAGATATGAATGTGAAAGAAGGATTTGTAGGAATGTAGGAGGGTATACAGTGGAAGGAGGGAGATAGAAGGTGAGAGTGGCCTGTGTGCCAAGGGTATATATGAGAAATTATTATTTTTTTAAAAGAAAAGATTGAGATAAAGAAAAAATCCCAACCTCTGTCATTAATGTGACAGAAGAAACTTGTACACTAATGATGAGAATATAAAGTAGTCCAGCCACTGTGAAAGTCAGTAGGGAGGTTTCTCAGACAACAACAACAAAATCTCCCATATGATCCAGCTATAGCCCTCCTAAGTATTTATTCAAGGAACTCCAAGTCAGTGGACTACAGAGACACTTGTACAATGTTTATTGCAGGACTATTCACTATAGCTAAAGAATTCAGCCAACAGAAGTGTCTCACAACAGAGCAATGAGTATAAAATATGGCGCATATTCAAAACAGCTTTGTTTCAACAATGACAGAGAGAAGTCTGTGAAGTCATCAAATGAGTCCCAGGGAGAAGAGTGCTGGACGTTTTGTCACTTCTTGCTTCTAGATTTTATGGAGCTGCATAAAGTCATGTATGCATGCACACATGTATGATGGGAAGATAGAAGGGGAACTGTTCTGGGAGCAAAGGGGACAAAGCGAAATGGAGAATAGTGAGGAGAGAGGGGACCAAGGGTGCTGGAGGACCAATATGCTTAACATATAATATGTACTTGTATGAAAACTTAAAAAACAAGTTTCTTCAAAAGAACCTAAAAGTGACTTGAAAAACTATGACCTCCGATGTCTCACTGGAGACGGGAAAGGCCGGTGGGGAAAGGAAAATTACTTTGTCTCCTTCTTTTACCTTATTTGGTCTGTCTGTTCAGTTAGCGAGTTACGATTGTTAGTTGTACTTTCAAAGTTTACCTGTGTTGACAAATGATAAAGGAATAGCATATAGGTTTCGTGGGATTTTGGACACAGAAATATTTCCAAGTAAATATTACAAGCCGCTTACTGGTTTGCTCTCCGTGTTCTTGTACCATGAAGGACCACCAGTCTAGGGGTAGCACCACACACAGTGAACTGGTCTCTCCTACATCAATCATCAATCAAGAAAATGCATCACCACCTGTCAACAAGCCAATCTGGATGGGAAATTTTCTCAATTGAGGTTCTTTCGTTTCAAATAACTCAGCCAGTGTCAAGTTGACATAAAAACCAGCCAGCACATTATGAATCTCCTTACGTTCCCTGGGATTTAAGTTATGGCATAATTCCTTTTGCCTATATACTTCTTGCAGTGCATGGAACATGTTATGGTTGGGGTTTGTGGTGTGTGTAATTGTGTCCTCATGACAGTGACAGAAGTTCAGCAAGGCAGACATTAAGCTAAATGTTTATCTTTAGAAATGGAGACTTAGGGATAGCTTTGCTATCAAGTAAGGGGCTATGATAGACTTGACCTGAGATCTTATTTCGAAGTCAGTTCTTCCTTCAGCATGAGAGGATGACGATAGGAAGACCTTCAGGCTGGGAAGGCTGGAATAACTAGGGTTATTGTTGGGACAGTAAAGACTTGAACATCTAAGTAAAGAATTTGAAAAGGGTGTAAGTGTATTCATTCCTGAGGACTGTAGTATGCTTCTATATCCTGCTTAGGGGGAATGAGCATCCTACTTTAGCTACTGAAGACCACTCCCTACCATTCAGTGGCTACAGCCATGGCTAAGATTTTATAGACATTCCTACATAGATCTTTGTGCCATGGATAAAGATTTCAGGGGACCAATCACTGAGCGAGGAGTAGGCAGGACTTCCATGATGCATAGGGGCAGAGGAGAGGTAGAAAAAGGTGTCTTGCTTTTGGAGGAGGAGAGCTTGGTGAACAATATATAGCTAACAAGAGGCCCCCCCGGATTAGATGGCGGATTGCCAGGATCTGGTACCGGAGGAGTTATATTTAGGATAAATAGCTTACAAAATTAGGATGCTAGTTGCAGCAATTGAGTTATCTGTTTATTCTGAGCTAAGTTTGTTTGGTGTTTTCCTTCATGGGGGACAACACAACTGGGTACCAGAGAGAAAGGTATGGAGGCAAAGCGTGGGTTTGTGAGAAGAGCACCCCAAAAGGCCCTGGGAATTTGGAAGCGTGGGGCTGGTGTGGCAATGACCCACCATTGGGAACTTAGCGAGCTGGGTCGGAGCTCCGGACCGTGAGATGGGCTGTCGATGCGTGGAGCTAGCTATAGAGGCGTTGAGACCAATGGGGCCAGAGAATAGCGGGAGTTAGCGTGGGAGGGTGCCTTTTATATATTTCTCGCAACAGCCAATCATGCATTATCATCTCTCCTACACACGCAGACACATTTCTTCAGCCTCCAGCCAGAAGATCATATGCTTTCAGCCTCAAAGTTAGTATTTCATTACTCCTGGGCACATGTATCTTTTGACTGTGAACAATTAATTAAATTATTAAAATAATTAAATTATTAAAGTAATTCCAAGTCCAGGAGATAAGGTTTAGCAACATGGTTAAAACGGAAAAACAAACTCTGTCTCGATGCAACATAAACACTCACTCACTATCTTGCATGATCCTTCCTGGCATCGCTGAACAAGCTAGTACCAGCCCTATGTGTGTAGTGATCTCAGCTCATGCACCAGGACTCATAAGCTGAGCTGCTCTGGCTCACATTTGGTCCCGGAAATCCAAAGTGACAATTCTTCGAACCTCAGTTTGTTCTTTCGTAGAATGAGATCATACTTTTCTCTTTGCAGAATTGCTTTCGAGATGAGGGAGCATTACATACAGTTGTTCCTATTTGCTTCCCTGTTGCTGTGTGACAAAATGCTGACCACAGGAGACTTGAGGGAGGAAAAAGTTGTCTTTAGCCACGGGCTACTGTCTATCATCAAGGAAGCCAAGGCAGAAACTGAAACAGACCATAGGGGAATGCTGTTGCTGGCTTGCCCCCCCCTGGGTTGCTCAGTCACCTTTCTTATATAGCAAAGGTTCACCAGCTTAGGGATGGTACTGCCCACAGTGGGATAACCCTCCTGAAACGATTAGGAATGAAGAAAATGCCTCACAGGCGTAGCCACAGACCAAACTGATCTCTGCAATTTTTCAGTTGAGGTTCCCTCTTCGCAGGTAGCTTTAGCTTGTGTCAAGTTGTCAGCCATAGCTAACTATTATACCATGTAAGTCACTTGCCACTATATCCAGCTCATAGTATAACTTTGGTAAGGGATGAGCATTGTAAGGACAACAGTACTGACATGTATTGTAGGTTACTATAATCAGGAACAATGATGTCTTGTTCTTTAAAATGACTATCCCGTAGTTGGAATTTGTTTTTTTTTTTTTTTTTAATAGCAGCCTGAAAACTGAATTAGCTAAAGAATATTGTATGTCCTAGCCCATGTTTTTTTTTCCCACCTAAATAAACATTTATTGTTGATTAAGTGCTGTGGGAGTTACACAGAAGAGGAAGATGTACTTCTAGAGCTGCAGGAATATAGCCTCTCACAGTGAACACAAGATATATATGTTTTAAACAAGTGGGTAAACGTCTCAGCCTGGAAGAAGCCAAAATGCAATAATTTGGAAAAAAAATTTAAGATCCTTTTCCTGCCAGTTCTATGAGCATTGTCCATCCCTAGAGGTGCCCCTGTTGTCCTTCTCCAGCTCTGGCACCCAGAGCGTGAGCATTCTTCTTAGTGGAAACATCATTGGGATGAAGCCTATGCCTTTAGCAGAGGGAATAATAATACATAAACTGATGACTTTGTGAACACTGGCAAGGGAGGAGGGGCCTATGACAGCGGTTTGGGTGAAGCAGCCAATGCTCATGCCTGCTCGATGCTTCCCAGGGACCCCAAGTCAAGTCTCTTTGAAATCAGCTCCCTCACCCAGCTTGCAACATGTAGAATTATATGGCCATTTTTCCCCCATCACAATCTGCTTCATAACAAAGTGAACGCCACCTTGGCAAAGGAAACAAGACGTTGGCAATCCACATGCCTCCCTCCACAGACCTTGTCGGGGAGCCATGGCTGTAACAATGTAAACAAATAGATCATCAACCCTCCCCTCCCCCGCTCCTCGCTTGCTTTTCCTTTCTCTCTGAATGCTCCATTAGAGTACTGAGGATTTCACAGTTTCCCCAGCTCTGGAAAAATCATTAGGCCCTTCTTCTGGTCGACTTGGGAAACATCTGGAACTAATTATCTCTACTTTTGGAATCCGAATAAAGGAATGTGAGCCTCACTGGAGAAATGTGAAATCTAGGGTGGGATTTGCAGAATGGTTTAAGGTTTGCGAGTGTACTTTTTTTTTTTTTTTGAGTTTGTTTGGGTTTGGAACATATTATAAGAAAAAATAACAAGCTTGCCATGTGCTTTTCATAATTCCCTTGCTTTCCATAAAAAAAAAATCATTTGGCCCCTCCCCCAATTTTCCACCAGTTCTTAGTAGCTCCGTCCGCAATGTTACGTGTTCTTATGTAACATGAAATCCACGTTAGGAGTTTCAGGGTTTTTTTTTTCCCTTTCTCAGCCCGATCACAGGTTTAATGCTTTTGTTATGCTTCCAACTTCACGCTGCCCAAGTACCTGTTCAGAAACTTTACTTGGTCCCTAAAGGAGTTACCAGGACTTTACAAATCTCAATGCCCTGGTCCCTTGTCTCAGCCCGAGAGCAGCTGCAACAGCCCATAAGCTCCTGGTGTGCACGATGCTTTCATCCCTGCAGCCTTTCACTGCTTCCTCCTTCATTCTTTCCTCTGGCCCTGGGGTTGATGTTTAGCAAGAGCAGGATGGAGGGCTTGCACAGGCTGGGAGATGACAAAGTCGTCTCACTCTGGCCACAAGCTGCGTTCCCTAGGCTGCTCTTCCTGAGGTCTCCGTGGCCACACACCCTTCCTGCTATGCAGACAAACAGCCTGAGAAAGCAAAGGCAGATGTTTCCATGGAGGGACGAGGAGTTAAGAAGCAACCAGTCATGCCTGGGAAGACGGGAAAGTGATGATAGGAAAGAGAGAGTGTGATGACCTCTGTATCAGAAAAGAGGGTATCTGATGCAGCTACACCCTTTTTCTTTTCCAGGTTTTTCTCATCGTCAAGACAGCTTTAGAGACTACAGCTGGCCAACTTTGACACTATCTTTATCTTCAGCTATGTATGTGTAAACATGGTGTCTGTCCAGTAGTGTCCTGGTTTTAGTTCTGAAAAGCTGTGGACCTAATATTCCCATAGTTCCCAAAGCCTCCTTCCTGTAAACTCACGGATCCCCATTATCTCCTTCCTTCACTCTACACCAGGACATCACATCCCAACAGTGACAAGACAAAAGTGACCAGACTATGACATAAGCAGAAAAATGCCAGTGGACCTTACTCCAGATGTGAAGGAACAAGCATCATATAATTGTACTTATTTCATGGATCTGAAGTCAGACTCCCAGAACCAGAAAGTACCACAGGGGCTGCTGGTGGGCCGTGGAGAAGGAAATGGAAGATGGTGGGAATGGCAGCTATCCACTGACTTCTATTTGGTAAAATAGAAATTGTGGCGGCAGGTATCGGTGATGGCTGCACAGTATTATGAATGAACTTATTGTCACTGGTTTGTAGTTTTAAAATGGTTAGAGAGGTAAATTTGGTTATGTATATTTCACCACAATAATAATAATAAAAATCTGGGCTGTATTTCAGATCCAATTAAATAGAAAAATAAAGCCAAGTGGACATTCTTTGGAAGTAGAGAAATGCATCAATCACATTATGGCTGCCACCAAGTAGGTCAAAAAGCTTAAAATAGAAAACTGTGGTGTTAGAGCTATACTCAAATCAAGGGAATGTTAGATAGAATCTGTTCTATTAAGAAGAGAAATGAGCAACCCCACATTCTTTCTCTTAGAGACTGAACGACCACCAAGTCCATTAAATACAAATGTCACTGGATCAAAAGAGATAAGTCTAGGCAGAAAGACTAAGCCCGGCTGTTCCAGGCACTCAACGGCCTCCTGGAAGGAAAGCCAGAGCTCCACAGTCGTGCTTCTACCTCTAGTCCCATGCAAAAACCTTCGCTGACATCCAAACTGGCAAATTCACTCAGATATGAGATCTTCATGGAGCTTCTGGAACCCTGGTCAGGGACTGGGGTAGGGCGTTCCTGGAACTGGCCGTGTGTGTGTGTGTGTGTGTGTGTGTGTGTGTGTGTGTGTGTGTGTTCTATCAGTTCTGATCCTCTAGAGAACCCTGTCTAAACAGAACATATGTTTACCAAGTTCAAGGCCATAGGTTCAATCCCAGTGTCCCAAACAAACAACAAAAAAGGAGGTATCTGCAAGAGAAGTAGGGGATCATTGTTGAGCATCTAAGCCAAGTCTTGAGATTGGGAGAAGCCTGTATTTGAATCATTGCCTAGAGCCAATGACTGATGTCTGGAGACTTTCTTCCAGTAGGCATGTTTTAGATAGAGCACCTCTCATCATTATCTTCCCTTCTGACTGAAAGGAAGCAAAATATGGATTTAAAATCAATGGCACAACCTTGAAAGTTTCTTTTTCTTAAAAAAAAAAGGTGGCAAGGAAGTGTAAAAGCCCCCTATGTATCAAGAGGCTTTGGGGCTTGCCTGGCTCAGTCATCACATGTCACTCTGGTCAGTCCCAGAACAGTGCAGATAGATACTGAATCACCTTCGGCATTTTCGACAAATATATTTAAGCCACAGTCAAAGCGCTAATTACTGGATAGGATCTTATATACATGGGATGCAGTAGAAAATGTAACAAAGTGTTAGAGGCTAGCCCGGCCCTAGGTTTCAAAGCTAGTTCCCTTCATAAAGCTGTACCGGGTCCTACCCAGCCTCCACTCACCAGCATTGCAGATTATGTGACTTTTTAGCCCCACTGCTTTTAAGCTCTTATAAAATGCAGAGACTAAAACACTCATTTGAATCACTAATTTTTCTGAAATGTTAACACTCAGGGATGTGTTTTCAATAAAAGGCATGGTGTTTCTAGACGATTATTTAATGAATCCTTCAGTAGTATCTGATATTGACTGCCATGCGAAAAACTATTAAACAAAACAAACAACAACAAAACTAGAAACCTCAGAGCCCAAATACTGGTCCTGACAGTTAAACATGACTGTTCCAGGATCAAGTGGGAAATGCATGTGTGCATCATAGAATAGATTGCTAGACAAACGTGAGAAATTACCTGCTCTTCATTAACTCTGTGTGTTATCCGTTTGGTTCATCAAATACTCACCAAGCTTTTCTAGCTTAGAAGATGCAATGCCAGTGTAAGGCATAGAGTATATATTTGATGCTTTTGTTTGTATTTCTCTTGGGGAGAGTATTTACCAGCCTAAGGAAACCCTTGCTTGATTATAATATGAATGCCTTTAAGGTATAAATGAACAGTATGTAAGTGTACCTATTTCTAGCAGAGAGGAGCCAGGGCGCATGTCAATTGTACTCATTTTCCCAGCTCAGAATCTTTGTATCACAAAAATCTCTTCCTAAAGATGTGTGTCATCCACTTCCTCAAAGGCTAAGGCCAATGCTATGGCGTCGTTACAAGTTTGGCATGGGGGGGGGTTAGGAGTTTGGGTGTTGGGGGGCTGGGGGTTGAGGATAGAGTTGTTAGTGTGCTGCAAAGAACCCTGGGGAGTGGGGGGAGGGAGATCTTTACCTAGAATCCTTCATTTCCACAGAGCTAATGAGAGCACTGTCACCTAAATTTTCATTGTTTCAAGAGCAAGTGGAGGCTGACAATTTCCTTTCAAGCTTGAATGATGAAGAGAAAACATCCCACGGCCTCATCTGGCTGGCTTGCTGCGAGGTAATGAGCCCTGTGCAGCACCCACCTCTGCTAGACTGAGATGACCTTATGTCTGGTAATGCATCACGGAGGAGTGAAAAACACACGGCAGGTCCTGCCAACAATTCCCCCAGGACATGCTGAGTGTGCCAAACAGTTTAGTAAATAGATCTCAAGTTACCATGTTGAAACATATTCCAGCGCATTGCGACAGAGAACGGCTCAATCTAAAGGTCACGCTTCCGTTCGTAAGGATGCTGTGTGAAGCGGTTTGGTGGAGGGATGCCATGGAGGTGAGGGTCAGGAGATAAAATATTCGCAGCATTTCAAAACAACTTTCACAACCTTCGCTGGCTAATCTCTATGATGTTCAGTCCAGACAGGGAATTTTATTTTCTGCCAGTCTTTGTTCCAGGGCTTGCTGGAATTTCTTGGGATAACAGCCCCTCAGGGAAGGGGAGCTGATTGGTGCACTGCACAAGCTGGCAGGGTGTGACATAATGAGGTGAAGCAGGGATGGAGAGCAAAGGTTCCAACCTTCCTAATTTCTCATTTTGGTCACTTTTAAGTCCTTAGGGAAGGAACAAAGAATGAGGAACTTAGAAATGCAAACCTCGGATTAATATGATTGGTGGTGACCTAGTGCACCAAAGATCGAAAAGACCCGAAAGCCTTGGATTGGAGTTCGTTTTGCACCAAGGACTCCCTATCTTTTTCTGAGATGTAGCTTGGAAATAGACTAGAGATAGGACATCCTGTCTCCAGCACAACGGTCCCTCTGCTCGGATCCTTAAAAATGATGTTTTTTTGATCCACCAGGTAATTACTGAGCATCTCAAACCTTTGGGAGAGATGGCCACCTTCATCACAGGAATATACCAGCTAACCCGCTAAACACCGTGTCTTTTGCGCTTTCAAATTGCAATGTGCTCCATTTTTCTCATTTGTCCTTTTGCCATCGCCATTAAGCTTGATTCCCCCCGTCCCCCCCCCCTGCATGCCGATTACACAGTGTTTAGGGCAACACCCATCTCTGAATGAGCTACTGAATGAGAGAAAAGCCCATTGCTTCTCAATGTCTACCAGCGCAGAAGCTTCAAAAACCGCAATGCATTGTGGGTGGTGGGGGTGGTTGAGCACAGGGGTCAAACTACACGGTGTCATTTGGACTAGCCTAGGCAAACTAGCCCACTGAAACAAGAACTTTAATTAGCGTGGGTAGCTGCGTAGAAAGAACTGGGGTGCTACAGTGCATTTCAAGCTGCACGGTACATCAATTCCAGGCTGTTAGGTTCATAATACTTGACTGTTTAGAGCCACACACACACACACACACACACACACACACAAAAGAAAGTTGTATAGGGTTCAAGCTAATAAAAAGCAGAATTTGAAAGAACCACAACAGTCAGAGGCAGAGAGGGAAAGGCGGATGGATTTAGGCTGTAGTGATTAATCTCCGTTCCCTCACCTGTTCCCTTTGCCCTGACCAAACTTATTAAATCTTTATGGGCAAGCATAGTAAGAAGGAACATAGCAGCTGGCTGAGATCGAGACCCTAAAGGATGGTGTTTGACACAGGGGAGAGACCTGGTAGACAAAACTGGTATGGGAAAAGGCACTGAAGATTCTTCTAATTCTAAAAGCCACAGGTTCTCTGATACAATACAGAAACCTGAGAGTGACATTAGCAGGTTCTGTGCCAATTGTCTATAGAGACATTCCTTATGTGGCAAATGAGAAGGGGGAGAGAGGAGGAGGAGAAGGTGGAGGAGGAGGAGGAGGAGGAGGAGGAGAAGGAGGAGGAGGAGAAGGAGGAGGAGGAGGAGTGGTGGCGGCGGCAGCAGCAGCAGCAGCAGCAGCAGCAGCAGCAGCAGCAGCAACAACTTCCTAATTGCTAGGTGCATAGATCAGAAAATGTCTTGATGTATTATGAATCTAGCTGAAAGATCAAATTGTATGTAATGGTTTGAATATACTTGGCTCAGGGAGTGGTACTATTAGGAGGTGTGGCCTTGTTGGAGTGGGTGTGGCCTTGTTGGAAGAAGTGTGTCACTGTGGGGGAAGGCTTTGAGACCCTCCTAAGTGCCTGGGAGATAGACAGTCTTCTCTTGTTTGCTTTGGAACAAGATGTAGAACTCTTAGCTCCTCCTGCTCCATGCCTGCCTGGATGATGCTGCCATGCTTCCTGCCTTGATGATAATGGGCTGAACATCTGAAGCTATAAGTTAGCCCCAATTAAATGTTGTCTTTAATAAGATTGCCTTGGTCATAGTGTCTCTTCATAGCAGTATAAATCCTAACTAAGACATTGTAAAATTTATAAAATTGATTGTGCTAATTTTGATGAAAAAGTCCAGGTGTCAGCATGCTACAGAAACCTTTTTTTTTTTTTTTTCTGAGTGTGTGATGAGTCAAAGCCCTTAGCAACATGTCTATGAACCTACCATTAAGAGCTTTTCCTAAAGACTTTAGATTATTCCTTTCTTGAAACTAAGGTCTGGTATTATGAGTCTGCATTATTTCTGAACCCATCAAGACTTCCAAGTTCTAGGCTGTAACCATTCTAACATAACAACATATATCCAACACTAAAACACATGATTTACTGTATCCATGAATGTAATGGTGACATTCCCGACTAGTACATTATGCATTGCATCTGGAGAGAATAAAGGAAATAAAAACATTGTCATTTATTTCTAGTTTAGGCTCTCAAAAATAACCCCCCAAGAAAAAAATCTTACTTCTGTTTTCTACAGTCAAAATCCTATAAACTTTTAAGTATGTGTTCTGCAATGGAACATTCCACTGACTGCTAAGAACCACTTTGTTTAGTGACTAGTTCCTGCACCTCTATGCCTTTCCTCAACCAACACCAAAATAAATCCCAAATAACTCTTCAAGGCTGTAATGACTTGGTTGAGAGGGCATTAGAGTCAGACATATGGACTGTATCCTCACATCCCCATCTTCCTACCAATTGCACCCCTCATCCCCCCCCCCCCCGAGACTTTCCAAACGTCCCTTTGCTCTTCACAGAAGAGCTAAAAATAGCACATGAGTGCTCAGTACAGGTGCTGTTTGTGCAAATGTTCTCTTTGCATTTAGCCTGCCTGCCTCTGTGATTAGCACGCTGCAGACACACAGCCTCCCTCGGACTCTGCTGTGTCAGCTCTTCTCTATAATAGAGCAATGCTGGAGGATAATTCTAGGACTGCTGTTTATTCTCTCTCTCTCTCTCTCTCTCTCTCTCTCTCTCTCTCTCTCTCTGTCCTCCCTCCCTACCTCTCCACTACCTCTCCCCTCATACAGGAGCAAGAGACTTTATTCTCTTCTTTGTCCACTGTTAGGGACTTCTGACTCAGGGGAACTTTAGGATGAGTTTACAACTACAGTGTCTGGTAGAATGAACTAAAATGCATCCTTGTTAGGTGACAGGCAGTGAGCCTGAGATTCTGTTCCGAGTGGTTGCTCGCTGTGCACTTTTTATTAATTATTTCTGTAACTATGGAGGATGGTAAAACGGTATCTCTGTGCAGCAGTCCAGCTGTCAACTTTACCCTCTGGTTGTGGTTGCTGCACTTTGGAACATACAACCATCCCCTGGTGGGCGAGCTTGTCTCTTGTGGTGGTTTCCTCAGCCCATGTCATCATACTCTGATTCAGAAAGTCTTCAGAAAGTCCGAGGATATGCCTAAATAGGCACAGACCCAGGTGATTTGGATATAGTTGGTCCTTGGAGCAGATAGAACTTTCCCCAACCAAACCTCTGAAGTAAACATTAGGAAACAGGCCAGAATGTGGAAGCAATTCTCTCACAAGGGCTGCAATTAGAACCTTGGTTCACTGTCTTCTTGCCCAGAATTCTTTCCATATGAAGTCATAGGCTTTCCACTCAGTTCAAGCCCAAGAAACTGGTGATGCAACTTGTATTCAGATGCTGTCGTCAAAAGTTCAAAGGCACTTTCAGATGGGAAAGCAGCAGGGAGTGAATGATGATATCTTGCTAATAAATTTTTTGGGACTCCCTGGGCCAGTTGCTGTACCTCTGTAAGCCTCATGTTTCAAAAGTAGTGGAATAAACCAGCCTTCTCATCATATATTATGATGGAAATCCATGAAACATGGCAGCCAAAAGACCTTAAGCTGCATTCCTTCATTAGGACTCAACTAAAAGTCGAAACTTCACCCTTGTGTAATTCCTTTCAGAATCAAAAGGTCTAGCACCCAGACTCCAACTCACATGGCAAAGTCAGCCTGTTAAATGCAAGGGGCTCAGCACCTCTGATCAGTGACTTAGGGGGACAAAGAAGATGTTTCTGTCAAAATTACACAACCCAAACATCGACCACCATGACTGTTAGAGACTGTCCCCTCAGGCAGTCTAACTTTTGAAGGATGAGTGAATCCCCTTGGCTTTTTTTCTTTCCTATCATCCTATGTGAATGACTTTGTGTTTTATGATTCATCTGATTATGGTACATGAAAATCTTTGCCTCCACCTTCAAGCAGCCATCCTGCACAGAGGTCAAAGGGTACAAAGCTTTGAACTCAAGTCTTTGCAAATGCCAAGGATCAGACATCATCCAGTTCAGAGTTCTTCAGAGTGATTTCACTACACTAATTATGCTGCAGTGCCAAGAAACAAGATAAAACATATGATGCTTTGCAAACATTCAAAAGTCTGTACTTGTCAGAGCAATTTAAATACTTTTGCCATAATTATAAAACAGGAACACTAATGTAACTTCAGTGAATCTGCCTGAGGTGTCATGCACATTTAATGAAGAGTTTGGCCACCTAACTCTTAAATGCTACAGTAAGGTAAGCTTTCATTCCCTCAAATCACTAATAGAAAAAAATATCATTAGTTGTTGATAATGCTGATACTATTTCTACTACAGTAGAGGCGAAAACAAAAGCTAGTAAAACAAGAAAACCAAAAACCAGTTATCCTTGATAATCGATCTGCAATAATGTCCCAGTACAGTGATGGAAGTGAGCAGAGTCCAATGCCATCATGAGCTATGGGAACTGCAGATTAAGTGTTCTATCCGAGGGACAGGACTGAAGATGTTTGCTGAATTACAAGAGACAAGGAAAAGTCTATCCAGGCAAGAATTGGTCTTCAGGAGCTAGAGGACTTATTCATTTACTCAACAGTATTTACTGGATATTTCCTAGGTGTCTGATACATGCTGGGCATCAGGTTGATGGAGAAAAGGGTAGTGATCCTGGCTTTTCTGCTGCCATAGATTTTCTTTTTCATCACAGGAGACCATCTTTGGCTTGTACCTTGAAGCATGAGGTTCATGCACCAAGGGAGGACTATAGCATAGTTCACAACTAAGAGCTGGGACACAGGTAGACGCTAGTGGTCCGGGTCTCAGGTAGCCAGTGCTCTCTGGATGCCAGGACTTCCTCTGCATGGGAATTGGCCTGACAGAAATGAAGAATGTTCTCCAGAAGCATCTCTGCAGCCTCTGTACATTTAAATCCAAGGTCAGACCCCTGGCTCCCTTTCTCAGCATCTTCATCACCCTGAGCTCAGTGTGGCTCTGGGTTCTGCTGCCTTTTCTAATATGCAGTGAGGATTTCTTAGAAGCAAGCGTGCTACTGAGTGCTGAATAACAGCCCTACCCAAGGAGGACCTAAACACAGCTTCTGTCTAGGAGTCGGGAAGCTAAATCCCACAGACTGGAGCCATCAGTGGACTGTGCTAACCTTCCTTCTACCCAACAAGCTCAGATACTCAGAAGCAACTCTCTCAGAGTCTCTCCTGGATGGCATTCTCCAAGCACAGTTTCACCCCCTGACTCCCTCTTGAGGCATAGGAAGCCGTTAGATCAGAAAAGAACTTTGAGGAATTGAAGCTGCAATAGGAAGCCTTATGTGATAGCTCCAGGGCTCTCCTGGGACTAGAATGTGACACATAAATGACATCCGATTGTTCATGTCAGCATCTCTCCTGTCTTCCCCTCTTTAGCCTCCTCAGACTATTCTCAGGGGGTAGTCAGGAGCCACTTTCTACCAAAATGAAGGGTTAATGACAAATTGGATTAAAATGTTTTCCTTCTTAGGGATGTTTTAACCCTGAATTCATTCATCATAACTTAACTCAAAGGAATAGTTCTTTAGTTATAGATCAGTAACCATCAAGCAAAGAGTGAAAGGACTATTTACTGAAAGGCCTATTCCAGATGTCTTAAATCTTGACTTTTACACTATGAGGCAGGAAATAACTTACCCCACATACCTCCAGAGTAAGGATTCTCGAGTTTAGAGGCTCGGTGTGGGGCTTGTATGTGAATCACTTAAGATCCCTCAGGATCCTTTCTGCATGCACTGAAATTGTTGGAGAGTATCCTGGGTCATTATTGCCAGAATCTAAGTAGGGAGGGGGCCACTGTGGCCAGCTGTGGTAGTGGTCAGGGGTATAATCCTTAGTAAAATGTAAAGAATCATGCTAAGATTTACATATTAAATTTGGGGTGAAGAAGGGGATTCTGGAATAAAGGGCAGCAAATGCATGTCATGTGGAACTATTTTCAAATTCATTTCTTTAAATGACAGGTATTGCATTGGAGAACTACTCCTAGCAACTTCTCACTTGGGCCTTACAATACTGGTCAGTTTCCTTGCGCCTAAGTCGATTCCTCCCAGGTGAAGCTTGTCCCACTGAGGACAAGAGCTGGAACAGTGGAGTTCAGATCCAGTTCCGAGAAAGACCCCCCCAACCACAGCCTTCCCTCTCACAGGCAGAAAAGGGAGAAGGATCCTTCCCTCTGTGTTTCTGGCCAGTGTCCTCCAGAGTCTGCTGGGCTGCATCCCAAGCCTCTCAGCCATGTGTCTGTCCCTGAGGCCTTTGTTGCTGTCCCCGCTGTGTTCAGAGCCAGCTGCCTCCCATTCCTGGAAGTCTGCCAGCAGCGCCCTCTAAAGAGATGCGTCTCAATCAAGTTACTTATTCACCTAATCAGAAAGGAAATAATGTATACAATTTAGTCTTTCCCAAGTCCTAGCTCCTTTGGAGGCTGGGGAGGAGGAGACCCCAATGAAAGCCATTCTGGACCTGGGGCTTAGACAAGGAGATGAACCCAAGCCATACTGCCCATGTGGTCCAGGAGCCCCCACCATGATCAAAAGGAGAAAATGGGCAAAGCAAGAGACAGCTCACACTGCAGCTGAGGATAAAGCCATTAACAATAAGCCAGGGGTGGAGGCAGAAGGGGAGCCATCTGCTCAGCCCAGGGCATTCAGAGGGTGGGTCACAGAGGCTCCAGAACCCTCCCTTCCCAAACAGGAATTGTTGGAAGCATCCAGCTGGCTGTCTTGGCTAGGTGTGTGTTTCTCTAAGTCCCCATTTTCTTCCTGTTTTAGAGCTCTGACGAGAGATCCTCCCTCCCTAGGTCCTGTTTTAGGGCTCTGACGAGAGATCCTCCCTCCCTAGGTTTCACCCTCCTTACATGTTGCTAGCCCCCCCCCCCCCGCCCCACTCATCTCTGAAATCTCAGCTGTAATGACATCTGGAAGGGGTTTCTCTGACCTTCCTGTCTATAATAGGTACCCCTGTTATTCTCTCTCATAGCATATAGGATTTTTTTTTCTGAATGTTTTACTCTGTAAAATATACTTGCTTAAGAACTAACTCACACATGGGCTAGAGAAATGATGCTCATTTTTTATGTCTTCACGGTATTAGTAGCATGCTTAAAACATACTAGATGCTCAGTAATTAGCCCTTGCTTTATGATACAGTGTCTACATGTGCCCGGATTTCTAACCATCTAGTTTAATGCTCTAGCTATTCAGATCTCTGTATATCTTATGATCCTTTATATTTGGACAGATCCAAGCAAAGAAAATGATCCTTAAGGCAGAGAGCAGTGCATGCCATCAGCCACCAGTGTTAGAAGCAATATTAAAATGTGGTAGTTCAGAGCTCAGACTTTCGGGTCAGTTGTGCCTTCATTCAGATTCCTTAACTTCCTTTGTGTCTCAGCTTTGCCACCAGTAATCAGAGAAGTGGCTGCTTCACGAGAAAACCTCTGTTTCCTTCACAGCCTATGTGTGGGCGAGCTCTCCTTCACTGGGGGTTGTGTTGAGATGGGCACTGGGTGGGAAGAGTATGCAGAGATTAGTGGTCACTGCTGGGTTTCTTTTGTGGAATAGTGGCCTTGATGGTTTGGAGAATGGGGAAATTTGGGGGAATCTAAAGTGAAAGCAAAGGTGAGTGTGACAGTCATTGCGAGTTTATGGATTCTGCCTGTGGTGTGCTTGCGATTGTTTCTTCCCATAGTGTGGGTGACTCTGCTAATCCTTGGGACAATTCTATTCATGGTTATGACTATGGAGAAAATTCGGATAGCTATGACTTCATTGTGCCCCTTTCTATAGTCTCTTCCTTCTGCAGGGCACGAAGCAACAAACTTCTCTCTTCTCGGATGTCAGTGTTGACCAGTCATCAAAGCAAATGACCTCTCCAATTAGTCTGCACCTGAAGGCAAGTTTTACAGTGTGTTTCCTCTTTTGCTTCCTTTGATCTTGAACCCCCTCCTACCCAGAATCCCTTGTCCCATGCCTTCCCACACTTGAATTCTTCCTCCCTGAGATCACGGCAGGTTTCTCTTCTTCCCCCGGAGTCCTCCCACCTTCAGCAATGTATATACAGCCTCTCAAGCTGTTAGATGTCAGTAACGTGCTGCGGGCTCATCTTTTACTTGCTTTTATTATTGGGTGCATAATCCCAGTCCACCCTTAGCAAAGTTGGATCACTTCTCAAATTCTAAGCCACATCTACTCCATGCAACTCAGTCAGTAGCGGCCTCACGTACCTACGCCCCACCACGGACATTCATATTATTTCTCCTTGAGCTTTTGATGTACCATAAGACACTGGGTTGCACTCATCTCTGGGTTCCCATTTATAACTCTTACGAGTAATAGGTTAATTCTGTCGGTCCCACTATTACTTTCCTCTAGATTCCAATTTCAAACAGACAATGCAACAGTGGAGAAGCACTTTTGTTCTTCAATCTATAGCGCACACATCTCCACCTAGGACCTCATAGAATATATTTCTTTTTTCTATGTCATTGTCAAGAGGGAATGAATTAGAGTTTATCAGGACACCAAATATCCCTTATTTCATAGAAGGATAGATCTACATAATATAGAGAAGAGAGACTCTCAAATCAAGACATAAGGTCAGATTCCAGCTATATGATCTTTGAAAAAATCCTTCAATCCTTCATTACCCTTGAACATACTGGTCACTACTATAAGCTTTAAAAAGAGGGCATTGCAAACTTCAGGACAACATTTCAACAGCAAGTTGATTGATAATAGGCATGGTCATTCTTTGGGGGATTATGGCTTCTCTGAGGATAGTAACATCTCTGTACATTGGGTCTAGAACCTTAACTAGGACTTGCCTAATAGTTACAGATGTCTTACTGAAAACACATAGAACAGTTTCCCTGGATCAGGGTAAGGTGGTTGCATAATATATTATAACAGGTATGTAGTCACATACTGATATGATCTACTTGGCTCTTTCTCCAAAAGAAATGCCATCTATGGTCAAACTACCCTGAGCACACCTTATCTCTGAAAGCAAAGTTCTAGTCATTCTGTGATCAAAGGGCTGAGAGATTTCTTTTCACTTGCTTCTTTGGCCCATGAAGCCTTGAAGACCTTCTGTCTTCTCTGAGTCAGGCATTGAGTCAGAACACATTCAACATGCATCAGGTATCAGGTCTGAGCTGGTCACAGGGGAAACAGACAACTCAGGCAGGCTTCCTGCTACTCCAGGGATAGGCATCAACACATTTAGATCGGTCTTTGTTTTTGTTTCAAGTAAAAGAGAACTTCTGGAAATTTTATTTCCAGCTTTGCAATGATATAGAATTGTTGAAAAAAATTAAGTCAGTGGGGGAGGGAGAAGACAATATCCCCTTTCTCGAGCAACAGGAGTTCCCGCCTCCCAAACACACATACACACAATTATATGATAAGAATAAATTAGTCATTTTGACTACCCTAATAATAATGGTAATCACAGCTAATGCTCACAGAATACGTACAGGTGTAGAGTCTGAGTTTATTTGCTTTAATTCAGTAATCTTTGGGCTTTATGCCATTTATCCCATTTTACAGGTGCAGAAACAGGAACGAGAGAATAAGTAGCTTGCAAAATATTACCTCTCTAAATCGAGAATTTGAATGCAGACAGTCAGATTCGGGTTTCTGCTGACAAGTTAGCTATTGAAAAGGTATTAGTGGAGTGGGGTCTTTAGGTCAAACTGATGATTTCCCTTGTGACCCTAAGCAGGTGACTCTTAGAGATTTCCTTCCATCCAGCCCTAAGGAAGACTATAAGAGGAGTTCCTCCCAGTGTTACCAGATCCTCTGCTACCTGGAGTCCTTGGATTGCCAAATGTGGGAAGAGAATGGAGACCCAGTCTTTCTGAGAGCTTTTCTTACAGGTGAGCACCATTTCTGTCTTCCTGATATACCCCTTACACAAAGAGCACCCTCAATGTAGATGACAGCCAGATAGCTTTCTATTTGCCCCGGTGAAAGCCACTCCCAAGTCATGGGATTCCAAAAGCAAAGCAGGTGTCCACTGGAAGAATGATCTCAGGCACAGGGTGGGTGGGATTCATCTCATGTCCCCTTGGTCAGCGGAGCTGTGTGGGCCAGTTGCTATCCTAAACCCTCAGTTTTGGAACAAATATCTCACATCTGAATCAGCACACATTCCAAGACTAGTGTCCAGGATCCAGGATCCAGGATTCAGGAGGAGAAGCTCTGGGAGGGGGTAGGCTGAGGCCTGAGAGGAGCCCAAGCTCTCTCTTTGGCTAAGTAGATTGGAAAACGTGAAATTAACACACATTGTTTATTTCACTCTCTCAGCCTTGCCTGCACAATAGCACAAATTAAATTCTGCGCTAACCAGACGGGCAATTAGCTCACAGCGAAGAGCGGGCTCTCGGCTGATTGCGCAGGCGTTCCATTCGCACTGTTTATGAAGGGAACAAACTTACTGAAAATATTTTTGTAGCAATAATTTTTCTGATACACATTTTCCCCCAATTTGCTGCATTACCCCACACTTCCTGGTATTTAGATGATCTGGCTAGGTTTTCAGAAAAGCAGCACATAGTTCATCAAAGAGAAATTCATCTTGGGTCAATACCCAGCAATTAGCATCATTTTCATTGAAAATCAATCTGCTGTCATTTGGAAAAAGCAGAGGGTTCTTTTTTTTTCATTCTGTTTTTCTTTGTTGTTGTTATTTTGTTTTTCTATACTGAAGGTAGCCTGTAGGAGGATCAGAGATATTAGAGTTCTTTAAGAGAGGAAAATTCTTGAAATCTTATGGTCTTTCATAGTGCTTATACACCAAATTTCACTTTCCTATCAACAAAAATAAGAATTACTATGTATTACTCACCAGGGAGAAAAGACTGTTATACATATAATTCCTCATTCAACAACAAAAATTCTTTCCTTATTTTTCATTTTGGAGACAAACCCAAATACAGAAAATGGAAGAAATTTGCCTATAGCCATTCAGCTTGTCAGTGACAGAACAAGAATTGGAACTCAATCCCCATATTATCAGGCTGGCAGTCTTCTGTAAAGGTCTATCCAGTGAGCCAGACAACTGCCATCTTGAGACCTTCAGCTGTGCCTGCTTCCAAAAGATCACCTCATTTGAGCTTGTTGATTCCTTACAACTCATAGAGGGCCCCAGAGAGTTACAAGGCTCTCACATGCTCAGCCTTGTGACTTATAGGTATCTGGTATTGTCTGGATAGACTCTGGAGTCCATGCCCTGTTCTGACTCGGCACTCCTTCCACAGGGTCTGGCCTTCTGTAAAACTTGCCATTTTCTTCCCACCCCAGTGTTCTTGGTTTTCTTCAGCTGCTAAGCCACAAAATTACCAGATTCGTCCTATACACACTACATTGGCTGTGTCCTTTCTTTGGAGATAGCTCAAGAGGAACTGAAGCAGCTACTAAGAGACAACAACAAGGGATATGTATGAACATCAGAACTGTGTAAGGAGGTCTTAGTTAAGTTTCTGAGCTAAGATCTCATTATTCTGCTCAGGCTGGTCTGGACTCAAGCAATTCTCTTACCTTAGCCTTCTTAGTGGCTAAAACTACAGGTGTATATTACAGCGCCTATTCAGGTTTCTAAGTATTTCAAATGCATCAAATCTGAAGGTGTGGTGACAGTATCAAATATTTGGGCAGTGTTTTTTTAGAGCTTATCAGTTTCGAATTCACGTCTACTTAGGAATCCCTAGGGACAAGAGTGGGATAAGAATGTGATGGTTAGGAGACTAGACTTAGAACCATCTTTCCTTAGTCCAAAGCTTGGCTTTGCTGCCAGATAATTGTGCATATCTCTCAACCTATCTGTGAATCTAGGGTAAACATACATAGACCCATCTCCCAGGGCAACCAAGAGGATTAAATGAGACACATAGCTGGGATTGCTTAGACACTAGGGTAGGGTAGTGCTGCCTGGTGTGCTGATTCTCTTACTGGGTGAGAGGCAGTCCAGTTGCCCAGCATCCCAAGCTCCTCAGGTTTTGCTGTTGATATTCCTAACCACAGACTCTCTAGCGCATGCTTGCTTTATCCTGTTACCCTAGGCCTTGTGTATACAAAGCCTGGAATGCCTTTTTCTTTCTCTTCACTAAAGATACCAAGTCTGAACTGGGATGGAGGCTTACCATTGCTACTTCGGACCCAGAAGGCCTCGAGCAGATCATACACAGGCTCTACCTGCAGATTTCACCTTCTGGATTTGATGAGAAGATCAATGCTCTGTGTTTCCCTATGTCAACACAAAATGCCACAGGAAATGCCTTATCTGTGCTATTGACTTGTAAACTCCCTCAGTAGAGCTGGCCTGTTACCATCTGGCCTGCTGACTCCCAATAGCCTCCTCTTTTTCCTGTATTAACTGCTAGATGATATGCTTAGGTTTTTAATACCTACCCAAGCCTACCTGACCAGCAAGGTTTTATAATCTTGCCCAGGCTAGGTAGAGATAATTCTGAGCAAATTTTAAAATGTGGGCTGACCTTTCACTTCTAGGACTTGAACCCTGGCCATACCCTCTGTCCTTCTGGATTATTGGTGGTGGTCCACATAGGCCACACCCTCCTCATGACTATTCAATGGCACGTATGTTAACAGTATGGAATGGACTCAGTCTAACAGAACTATGTGACCATGTGTTGCTATTATGTAGACCAGCATGGTGCACATATTAACTATATCCCTGAAAACAGCTTAAGTCCACATGGTAAACCCCCTTCAGTTGTCCCTCCACTAGGATTAATAAACTCAGATGTATTTTCTGGTGAGTAGCTCATTGCAACTAAGATGGTATTCTTCACAAACCAATGTTCAGGGAATAGAGATTGTCAGCCCATGGCAGTGAGGAAGATTCTGACTGCCACTGGAGATGTTGTATTCTAGTTTATGCTGTGGCTTGTTTGTTCAAGACAACAATGAGCTTGTCTATTAGGCTGGCAGAGCAGGTACAGTTAAGTGTGGCGAATACGCACACCCGCAAATCCTTACCCACTGTTATTAGGCATCATCACTGTGTGCAGAATGACGCAGCCAAGTCTCACAGAGCCCAAAATGCTCATGCTCTGCCACCTAACAATTCTATTTCTGGGCAAACTGGAGAGAACTGGGAGCTCAAGGACAACAGCGGCAGTGTTTGCAGAATTGTTGCAATGATCATTTTGAGAAAGAAACTAAATGTCTATTGAAAGTCAAGTGGGCTGCTAGAAAGATGACTCTGGCTACAGCATAAGCCTGATCAGTTGAGGGGCAGTTTCCAGATTCCAAGTGCAAACCAAGCAGGACACAGTAACACACACACACACACACACACACACACACACACACACACACACACATGTTTCCACAGTGCGGACACACCTACTGGAAGTGGAACATGAGGCTCTCCAGGAGCTTGTGGGTCACCTAGGCTGGGTTATGCAACTGTTATGAGATCGTCTCAGAAAACAGTGGAAAAGCAAGGTCCAACAACCAGAGGTTGTTCTCTGACCGCCACAGGTGCAAATCCTAGGCCAGCCAGGGTGACATAGTGAGGGTCTATCTAAAAAAAAGTCAAGGGTGCTTTCAAGTTACTGTTATTCTCTTGTATACAACGGCAATCATTATAATGTCTCTCCCATTCATAGGCTAGCTTGGGAGGTTAATAATCCTACTGACTATCAGCACTGTCAATGAGACCGCAGGAGTTAGTGAGAAGGTGAAAGATTGGGAACCCAAGTGTCACATATAAGAAGGGGCCTTTGAAAGAATTGTTCACTATGGAATAATGAAGCTTCTGTAAGAACATGACTTTAAAAGTGTGCAACATCTAAGCACCCTATACATTGAATTCTAGAGGAAGAAGATGGGAAAGAATTTGTGATCATCTAGAGGGGTTAAGACTTTCCTGATAAACGATTCTCCCAGTCACTATTAGGAATCTCTAAATCAGCAGCTGTCAAGCTGTGGGTCACAACCTCTTTGGGGGTCCAATGACCCTTTCATGGGGTGTGCATATCAACTATCCTGCCTATCAGATCTATACACTACAGTTCATAACAGTAGCAAAATTACAGTTATGAAGTAGTAACAAAATAATGTTATGGCTGGGGTCAGGACGACAACATGAGGAACTATCTTAAAGGGTCACAGCATTAGGAAGTTTGAGAAGCCCTGCCCTAAACCTTAGGTGGGGTCCACTGATGAGCATTCTTGGAAATATGATCCCAGAGATGAGAAGGGAGGCCTGGTGGCCTGGTGGTTCTGTCCAACCCTTTCTGAAATGCTCCTGGTGCTGTTTCCATTATGGGAACACGCAAATGACACGGGGAACAGACAGGAAGCAGCAGATGGCTGCAGTGGGATTTTAAAGTGTTGTGTTTTTGTTCCGTTCAGAACAGGGAGAAAGAAAAATCTCAAGTCAGGAATCATAAATATTAGCTTTAGTTAACCAATTATTTTCATAATGAAGTTATTATTTGGCCATCTGGATGAAATCATACCACAAGGGATGGCACGGCAACCTGAGAGGACCAGAGCGAGGCAGACCAGCAGCTCTCAGGAAGAGCATCTCCTAGATTTCAGGATGTGAGAGCTGTCCTACAAGGAAGTCATGAATGATTGGAGAAAAGCATATGACTGGAGAAACAGCTTCTCACAGAGCAAAGGGGTGGGGTACCAGCATCATGGCCTATGTGATGCGGTGGTTCAGGCTAGCCCTTTATGTACATTTTGTTTCCATCTAGATTCCAGGGTTTACCAACCAAGAACACAGTGAATAAAAACTGATATCACTATGGAACCTTGGGTTCAAATCTCAGTCCTGACAATTAGTAAGTAGTGATCTTGGACAGGCAACTTTGATTCTATAAGTCATTTCCTATCCATCTGCAAATTGAGAGTTCTAAGTGAAAAAAAAATACAGTTTACACATATACCTATATGCAAGCACACACATACACCTATATACAAGCACACACATACACCTATATGCAAGCACACATACACATGCAAGCACACACATATACCTATATGCAAGCACACATATATAAGGAAACACGTGGCTCAGCACACAGCATACAGTAAGTCCTAAATGAGTGCTGCCTCTTACCATTATCAAGTCCTAGTTTCTCTAGTTTTATTCTATTAGAGGTTTTCAACAATTCTTTTTTAGCTTAACAGGACCCACCAACTTTGTCTCTATTACAAGGGTAAGGCTTTGCAGAGAAGAGTATGAGAGGTGCCTGTCAGACTTCCCCCTCCTTGTTGAAACATAATCGGTGACTCCTTGATGGGATGGTAGTCAGAAGGTTCTACTTGGTTTACTTTAAGTAGCCATGTACACACTGCTGACTAAGGATCACATTCTTTCTGACTGCATTCCACCATTAACACACACACACACACACACACACACACACACACACGAAGACATGTACTCACATGTGTGCATACACACTCTTGCTTTTTTTTTGACAAGCCTTTTCCCCCAATATCCCTTACCTCCATCCCCATGCATCTAATTTAGACAGAGAAACCTGGTCTGCATCCCACTGCCATTATGACTTTTTTCAGTCATCTATGGACTGTTTTCTGTGACTGTCTCTCCTGGGATAAGATTTTTTTTTTTTTTCTGCATGAAGACACAGATATTTGAGAGAGAAGAGTTATTTCTTGCTGTGGTCAAGCTTACAGTGGGTGGAGCCAATCTCTTCCGTGCTGTGGAGAATGGTCCTGCCAGCACTCCTGAGATGGTCTGGCTGCTTGGGCTTTACTCTTAGTTGCTCTTCTGAAGAAGGACATGTGACTCAGCTGTCATCCAGCTGAACCTTCACTACTCAGAGGAAGGAACTGCTTCTCATATTAATATATCAACACAGGCTTTCCTTCTGGTGGCTTAGTGGGAGTGATGGAAGAGATCCTAGGTTTCTCAGGCATTTGAATGATGGGTCCCCAACATGTGGCGCTGTTTGGAGAGGTGTAGGAGGCGTGGTTTTGTTAGAGGAAGTATGTCACTGGAAGCAGGATTTGAGAGTCAAGGCTCTTGTCATTCTCTCTCTCTCTCTCTCTCTCTCTGTGTGTGTGTGTGTGTGTGTGTCAGCTTCACTCTTCAAGCTGTGAACCCTCAGTTTTCTGCTCTTGCCTGTTGGGACTCTGTTCCACCATCATGGACTCTTATACTTCAGGACCCATAAACCCAGATAAACTCTTTCTTCTTTAAGTTGCCTTAGCCATAGCATTTTATCACAGTAGGAAAAAAAAAGTAACTAATACACTTATGATTGGAAAATTATGTGCTTTGCAAAATCATGAGTCAAAGGTCTAATCTCAGAAAAATAAAAGGAATAAAAATTTGAAGAAGAATTCTTGAATGAGGAGTACTGATGTCAGTTCTTCCTTGAAGATGTGATAAAATTCTGTACTGAATCGTCCTGGCCCTGGGTGGCTTGGAGCTACATCAATAGCTCTTGACATTTTAAAGACAGGGTCTTACTAATTAGCTGAGTCTGGGCTTATACTTGCTACCTTCCTGCCTCTGCTTCCCCAGTGATGGGATCCACTACTCTAGACATGCACTAGAGTACCATATCTAGTATTTTTTGACCAGGAATAGCATTTTGTACCATATAAAATTGCATGAATTTATGATTTCAGTATTCATGAGGAAGGTTACATTGGAATACAGTCACCTTTGATCATTTGGATATTGTCTATGCTGCTTTTCCACTATAATGACAGAATCAGTAATCTATGACAGACACTGATGGCCTCCATAGACTAAAACACACACTACTTGGAGTATTATGGGAAATGTGTGCATACATCTGCACTAAGTATGTTACCGTTATGCTTGGGGAAATGGGTTATAATGAAAAGAGGTAACTTTAAAGCGCATACATTTAAAAGTTCCTTTATGTGCTCAGGCCTGGCTTGTTTGGAAAAATCTATGTTATCCCTACACACACCACTCAGAGGCAGAACAATGACCTTTCACTCCAGAGGAAAGCTAATAGTATGAGTGAAATTGTGCTCTTGACTGATAACTCAGAATGACAGAGGGAACACCAGGCTATTCTATTGGTCAGTGAGAACCAAAGAGCTATAATGCCATCCGCTCCCTCTGGAAGGATCCTGATCAAATGTTATTGGATATTAAAAATGCATTACTGCAAGCATTAATTGAGGATTTAATATGCTCCCTAATTAAAATTTGGTGGAAGGGAGTTCATCATATTTAGAAACACAGTATTAAAATCCTCAGAAACTTAATAAAATTATACATCAGAATACCTTCTCTGAAATTAATGGTCCAAAATATTATCGTCAAGTAGGAGTCTGGAATTCTGAAGGTCACTTGGAGTCATAAAAATGCAGTTTTCAGTTTTACAACTTCAGAACAATAATAAGGCTGAGAAGAATCTGGCAGGAAGAAAAAATAATCTGCTACACACAGCAATTCGTATAGTAAGATTCTGCTACACACAGCAATTCATATAGTAAGATGCCATAGCCGGGGATGCAGTGAGAATTTGGGGATTTGGGTTTCTTTAAAAAAAAACCTCAGATCTATTATAAGAATATTATTTTTGTTTTAATTCTAGGTGTGGAATATGGGGCTGCTTCAGATTGTCCACAGCAGCTGACTATGATTTGCCTTGTGCTCTAGCAGAGGTGTGGTTTTGCCAACTGCAGATCATTTCTGTGATTGTGTGATAGTTTGAATTCTGGGAACTTTGCAGAGGATATATAATAGCTAGAGCCCTTAGAGGCAGTGTCAGTTGTTGGTTGCTTGTTGTAGACTGTGATATGTTAAGTAGTCATGTGCAAAGAAGAAGCAAAAAGAAGAAATTAGATATCCTAATGGCAAAGAGTAAATTTGCCCCAAGGAACTCAATGTCCTTAAGCAGCAGGAAGTAGTCTGATGGTAAAGTTGTTCCCTTTCCAACCCCTGACTTTATTCAGGGATCTCTTTTCTTTCCTCTCTACCCCTTTTGCCCTCTTATTCCAGGTTAGGGGCTTGAAAGGATGAAAGAAAAGTTTGGAGAAGTGTAGAAGAAAGCAGAACCCACGAAGTAGCAAAGACTGGTTAAATTGGTGGCATAGGCAGAAAGTAGGTCTGGTGGGTGTGAGACAAGTGATGGGCCAGATAGGGCAGGAAAGAGAAGTTCAAGAATGGAAAGGAGGAAAGAAGAGAATTATAAGAAAAAAAGGTGTGTGTGTGTGTGTGTGTGTGTGTATGCGTGTGTATATGTGTGTGTATGCATGTGTATGGTGTGTGTATGTATGTGTGTATGTGTGTGCTGATATATGTCTGTGTGTATGTGTATGTCTGTGTATGTGTGTGTGTGTGTTTGTGTATGTGTGTCCCATAATGGTAGAATACATTCAAAGGAAGCCTAAACTTCAGGAAGCAGTGTGCTTGGTCAGTGAAAGGAAAATCAAGTGGAAGATTCTATCTGGACCTCCAGGCAGAGATTTCCACAAGGCTGGGCACTGAACTTTATAACATCTAAATGCTTCAAGGTAACATTTTTTAATCCTATCACCTTTGATGACAGACTTGATGGAGAAATTCAACTAGAAAGTAATGATAATATTAGGAAATTTATTGGTCTTTGGGAACTTAAAAGATAATTGTGGATATCAGAGTCCTCTTAATACACACTCAATTTAGCTTTATCTTGTCTCCGAAGTAACAAGGCTCTCTCCCTCATCATTCACCAACTTCCCTATTACTTCTAAAATTCTTTAGCTTCTACCATGGTATACCATTAGCTCCCTATAGCTTAATCAACCCCTTTTTCAAACCAAGTCATGGGTCAAGATGAAAGTCATTATTTGCATTTGGACATACATGCACTATGGAGTGGTTATGGGTTATGTGTGGGTTGTGCATTTCAAATCATCTTTTTCAAATATAATAATAAAAATTACAAAATAGTAAGGAAAGAAATGGAAGACAAAAATAATGAAAAAGATTGATGATCATTGGTTATAAAAATATTGCTAATGTATCTATATCACTACATGGTTTGCATACTTGATGAAATCCCTATGAATATGCCAATGCATTCTTCACAGAATTGGGGAGAATTAACCTAAAATTTATATGGAAGCACAAGAGACCCAAATAATCGAAGTGATTTTGAAAGAAAGGAACAAAACTGGAGGCATGGCGATATACCATTTCAAGACAGGTGACAAAGTCATAGCAAAAAGCTAGCATGACACTTACATAAAAAACAGACATAGGGACCTAAAAGACGGAACAGAGGTGCCAGAAGGAAATTAATTTAGTTACTGTTCCATTACCATGACGAGAGAGCAAGGTAACATGAGAAAAGCAACTTATTGTCTTATTTGTAAAGGGTTTTACTGCTGTGAACAGACACCACGACCAAGGCAAGTCTTATAAAGGACATTTAATTGGGGCTGGGTTCAGAGGTTCAATCCATTATCATTAAGGTGGGAGCATAGCAGCATCCAGGCATCATGGGGAGAGTTACATCTTCATATCTGAAAGCTGCTAGGAGAAGATTGACTTCCAGATAACAAGGATGAGGATCTTAAAGCCCATGCCCACAGTGACACATTTCTGCCAACAAGGCCACACCTACTTCAACAAGGCCACACCTATTTCAATGAGGCCACACCTCCTAAAAGTGCCTCTCCCTGGTCCAAGCACATTCAAACCACCACAGTTATTAAATATAATATTTGATATGGGGGCTTCTGGTGGGAAGCCTGGCAGTAGGCAGGCCAGCATAGCACTGAAGCAGTAGCTGAGAGCTTACATCTTATCCATAAGCGTGGGGAGAGAGAGAGAGAGAGAGAGAGAGAGAGAGAGAGAGAGAGAGAGAGAGAGAACACTAAGTGGGAATGATGTGGGCTTTTGCAATTTCATAGTCTACTTCCAGCGACACAGTTCCACCAACAAGGCCACACCTTCTAAGCCTTCCCAAACAGTTCCACCAACTTGGATCAAGCATTCAAATATATGAACCTATGGGCTCCATTCTCACTCAAACTATCACAGAAAGCATTTAATTATAGCCAACTGATTTTCCACCAAGATGACAAAAGCAAATGTTGGGAGAAAGAGAACTCCTTTAGAAATACTACCACACTGCCATGTGCAGAAGATTGAAACTTGACTCCATATCTTACCTTGTATAAAATTCAACTCTAAGTCAAAGACCTAAATGTAGGACGCAGAATTATGGAATTACTAGGAAAAATGAAAGTGAAATACTTGAAGGAATTTGTGTAGACAACAGATGTTCTTTTGTGCACGACTTGTACAAGTAAGAGAATGAAGACTAGACAAATGAGAGTGCATCAGATGAAAAAGTTTGCATCACAACAAAGGAAATAGACAAAAGAGCGAAGAGACAGCTACACAGTGGAGAAAGTCTCCAAGACATCACCTAGAAAAAATACAATGTTTTCAATGTGTATGTGGCTCCAAATCTGATAGTGAACATACTGAGCTACCAATTAAAACATGATCACATGATCTGAATAGACACTTCTAATAGAAGAGGACTCTCAATAAATAACATGTACTCAGCATTAAGAGAAATGAAGATCAAAGCTGTAACAAAAGGTGACCTTTTCCTTAGCATTCTATGAACACCACCCATAAGAGTACTCGAGATCCCTCAGATGTGCAAGTCTCAATGTTGGAGCACAGCTTAGGTCCACTGAACCTCACTGCCTGTAGCTACAGAGTAGTCACCACAATTCCTAACTTGCCTGTCCTAGCAAAACACTGCAAGGACATAGTATTACATACAACACAGAGGAAACTGGGGTCCCCTTAGTGTGGGCTTTCTCCTGTGTGTGTAGACAATAGGAATGGGGAGTAGACAAAGCTTTTTGTCCACCTCCTAGGCTTCTCTTCTGAAATATTTTTTGACCAACCTTGGCCTGACTTCAAAGACATTAATAGGGATATCAAAACCTCTCCTCTTGTTGCCAAAAATGTACCCAGTGAGGGAGGCCACACGTCTAATTACCAGCCAAGTAGGTGAAAATAATGCAACTCTAAGAAGCCATCTTTCCATACACCCTCATTTCAGCCCCAGGCATCATCTCTGTCTGGTGGAGATACTTTAGAAGACAAACCAAGATGCAGCAGTTGATAGCTGGCTCTGGTAGACGAGAACAGAAGACAAGAGGTAATAGTAGTGGGGGTCTATGGATTTTTGAAAAGCTGGGTGTTAAGGTAAGGAATCTCCCTCTTTCTTTCCCCACCCCTCCATACAATGTACATGTTGTAATTTTTTTTTGTTTTTCCTGAGATCTAATCTACATCAAATAACACCACCCTAGGTTCAACAAAGATCAGAGGCAGCCTGAAATGAGGAATCTTGTTCCACAACTTCTCTTTTTAGGTGAAATATCAGAAACTTGCTCATGTTCAACTACTGATGCCTGCTGAAGAAAAGGAGGCTCTTATCTTGTGTGGTGGTGTGGGCTTATCCACAGCTTCTGCAGTGTTTCAATATAACTTCATTCGGTTCTGTATTAAGAACTGAAATATCTTGGGGTAAATGGGTGAATATCACTTACTCAGGACTACAGTTAAACATTGTGTCTCTGAGAAGATTCCTAATGTGTTAAAGATTATAATTTATGCAAGAAAACTACCTTTTGGCTTGAAAGAAGGATCAGATTGGACTTTATTAGGTATTCTGGTCTGCAGTTCCTAAAGTACCATTGGAGCTATGTACCTTTGGGGGCAAGGGGTTAGGAAAAGAGGAGTGAGTGATGTTTTTGTAACAGATTAGTCAAATATCTCAGGTCACATCTACAACTAAAGAAAACTCTCTGTGGTGGTTTCTTCCTTGAGAATGAGAAAGGTGTCCTATTGAAGAGCAAGAACTGCGTCCTGGTCTTTGGGAGACATAAGATCTCTTACTCCTCCCACGGAATTAGGTCAGAGAAACCCCACACCTCTTTTCAACCAGAAATCCACACAAGAGGCTGATTTCAGGAGAGATTAAATGGAGTATTTTTATTTAACTTTCAGTTTTCATAATTAAATTGGTGTCAATATGTACTCAAACATTAATTACACTCTAATGTAACTCAACCTCTGTTGAAATCCAGTAGACAGATGGTCTTTGATAAGGTTTACTAATTTAAACATGGGGAAGAAAAAATAAGCAGGAGCTGGGAAACAGAAGGTGGGTTAAATGGGCCTCAGGAAAAACAAATTCTAGTTTGCAACAATCAAATCAGGACAGAACAAATGAACAAACAGGCCTATCAGCTGTTTTGTTTTGTTTTGTTTGTTTACTTTGACATTGCCCTTTGATAAGGGAAGCCTAGATTCCTGGATTTTTGCTTGCTGCTTGATTATGTTTACGTCAAGGGAAAACGGAGACAAGGAAAACATTTTTGGAGAAGTGGACAGTACATGGCCTTCCCTTGATACCCTGGATGACTTGTTTTCCAGATGTAGCTCTACAAAGGACTAGATGTCTCACTGTTGAAAAAGTGGGAACACACTTTCCTAAATCTTAAATTGTTTCTTCACTACTTTACATAGCATGACATTGGGAAGATGAGCCATGTGCCCTGTTGAAAGTGTAACTTCAGAAGGCTTTATATGATGATTACATATTATGCATATTTTTTAGTGTGGCTTAAGCAAATTTGTCTCTGAAGGATTTTCCAATATACTTTCAAAATGGAGATATAGACATGGAAGTCTAAAACTCTTTTTTGTCATCAAGGTGAACTTATTTTGACCCTTTGAATGAGTGGCTTGCCACATTTAATCTGTCTCCTATTGGGATTGTAAAGCTTTTCCTTTAGAGTGATGCCGAGTGACTAGGCTACATGGCCTGTCCCATCAACTGGGTGCTTACTATACCTAAAAATGTCTTATCTGGACACTGAATAGAACCAGAATGGATCTATTCATCCAGCAGGGAACAACACTTACCGTAATTTAGGGGATGACACTAATCCTTGTTTGGCAAAGTTTACACCACGTGCTTTTATGTATATCATCCCATGAGTCTCTCCCCATAATCCTGTATGTCAAGTGTCTATTTTTACATTAATTTAGAAAATAAAGCAACTGATGCCCAAGACAGCCTTTTGGCTTGCCCTAGATCCATAGTTAGAAGGTAGTGGAGTAGATGTTAGAAATGGGACTTTCTGGATCCCTGCTGCATCCACCTCTGTAGGACACTTCTCATCTACAGCAGCTAGGCCTCATGTATAGTCTTCTCACAGTAACTGAAAAGCACTTTCATCTGCATTTGTCCTTAGAGGATGTGATATTCAAAACATCATCCCAGATAAGAATCCTGCCTCAAAATTGCTAATCAAATCTGGCCTGATAGGATGTCAACTCTTCCTTTCATTCTAATTACAAAACTAAGCTGTAATTAATCCATAAAAGATGATGATTACACTGAATTAGACAACATATGAAAGGAATCAGAGTTTTAGACTATGCTCCAATGCTCGTTGTACCTTTAAGAAGTCCAGTCCTCTAATAAGGCATTATTGTGTTAATGGGCTATCTAGATGCCAATCATGATCTTTGCGCTGATTGTTTATACTCAATATCTGTCTCTCATTCTCTAATGAAGTAGATTCCTATTCATCCTCCCATATTCCTTCCTTCTTCTACCATTGTGTCTTTATTACTTTCTTCCACAGGGGAGCATGAGACTTTACATCAAAACAAGAGACAGAATAATGGAAGGCCTCACATCTGGCTTCCTAACTCAGCAACAAAATCTCTTATAAGACCTCAGAAAAGAAGCCATCAAAGAGGCATAAAGTAAACAATAAATGTGAAAAAAAAGACAACACTGGGATATTCGAAATGGAGAAGAATATCTCAGTCAGCAGACACCGACAGTTTCATGACAGCTGCCCTGGGAAAAATACATCAGAAAATAAGTTCTCTTATAAGTCTCCCTAAATGGAGAAGTGGACATCATGATACTTCAAAAACGACCCCCCTGCTTCATTGGCAACTATGGCTGAGGACCATGTTTTATCAATGGGCCTAGGAACTGGTGTGGTGTGCTTAGGGCAGCAATATGAGGACTTCTATTTTTGACAGATTTTACTTAAAATTCCAAGGAGGTTGATTGCCCTATGCAACATGCAATTTGTATTACCTAGAAGGTCGAGAGGCTCAAGACACTGGCTTGCTAACTCAGAGAGATCCAGCCCACACTTGGCTAGCTGGTGCTGTAATCTGGTCAGCTGCAAATGAGACTGTCGAGTTTGCACCCAATTAGATCTCAATGTATCTTACCACTTGGTTGATGTTTCTGCCCAGAAACAAAATTAAAGATCACTTGGAAGGTAGAAACTATTTCCCCCTAGATTTATGTTTACTCCACCCTGTACCAAGAAATAGTTCAGGAATGAGCTCTGGTGTCTCTTATTCTATAGTGCTTCATTTTAGAGGCAAGATTGCTATCTTACTTACCCTTACTTCCCCAGAGCCCTGTGCAAAACCCATGGGTAGATAACAGATATTTACTGAACAAATGTCTGACAGCCATTGAAGGCATATTGAACCCAAGCCTCCAAACTGTAATCCTAAACCTACTTTGACAAAGACAGTTAAGCAACAATGACTAAAAACAATTAGCACCCCCTTCTCACTTAGCGTTTCTTCTTGTCTTAATTGTGTCCACAGTAGCTGCCTATGTCTAGTACAGTTCTTTCTTCCATTCCATAGATAGTTAACAGAGAAGTTACCTCAATAGCCCGTGGTTGAATGGCTGAAAAACGGGATCTAACAAAGTGTTTCTTGGATAAGAGACAGCAAAGTGGAAAAGTCTATACTTGGTCTTTACCCTACTTCTGTGTTCCTTCAGATAGTTTCCATAGCCAACACGATTAATGGTGCAGAAATCAGTTATCAAGGCGAGAAGGCAGGCTGTGGATAGATAAGGCTGCAAAAATGGGCAGAACATGACATGCCTCGCTGGAAGGACTGATGGAGAGGATTGGGATTATTTCCGAGAAATGTGCTGATTCTTATCCAGTGCTGGCTGTGCCCTGACCTTTTCTAAGGAAACAGATCTAGGAAAATGTAACAGACTCTTAGTTCTCTCTTTCAGACACACGAGGCTACAGAGGAGTGTAGAGAAGGCATAGCTCAAAGCCAGTAATCTTATGTCAGTGTATGGTCACTGTATGGCCACTCCCAAATGATGCTCATTGTGGTTACTGTCACCACTGGGACTGCAAGTAGAGAGGAGAGGGACATGGAGGGCTAGGAGCAGCTGCATTTCCACAGATGTTCCTCTCTTGCTGGAAAGTATACTTCAAAAAATGTGTGTTGATTACATTTAAAGGGGATACACAGTGAATGGATAATGGAAAACAAGTTTTTTTTAATCCATTATTCACATACACACACAGATGCACACACATCATATGTATATATAGTACCATCTTTCATTGGTCCATAGACGCATAGAAGGAGAACATACAGTGTCACAAGTGTTGCCTAGCCTGGGGACACAATTCCATCTTTACTCAACACATGGCTCTAAGCACGTGAGTTTTCCTATTAGCCATTTCCTTCTGGGATCACAGCAATCTACCCTCCCTCTGGAGGTGATCAGTATATGTTTGACAAATGAATAAAGGAATTAAGTGATAACTATGATGCTTCCTTAAGAACTCATCTGAACTAAAGAATGTTTTCAGCTTTCAAAATGTTCAAAACACATATGTATGTATCAAATATAAGCTAACTGAATTTCCTAAACTAAATTTTATGCATGCTAAAAAAACTTTGGTTAAAAAAAATAGGTGTTGGAGAGGGAAGCATATGATCACAAAGGGAACACAAAGTTAAGCACACTGGCTTAATTTTTTATTGTTTGGGAACTTCATGCATGCATATAATGTATTTTCATGAAGTTCACATCCCATTTCCCTCTTTAATTCTTCCTCCAGCCCCAGCCCACACTTTTCCCTCCTAACTTGTGTCAGAAACTACTGAGCCCACTTGCTGCTGCTTGTATGTGTGTGAGTGTATGCTCCTACTGGTGCATGGGTGACCTCTCAGGGCCTGCATGCCTGAAGAAAGCCATCCCCCCTCTAAGAGCCATAAGTTGCCAATAGTTCTTCTGCCCCTTCCCCATCTGTGCTGGTAATATGGCAGACTTGGTCTTGTTCAAGTATTGCGTATATAAGTCATGGCTGCTATGGACTCATATATGCAATGACATCATGTCCCACAGTGTTGTTCTGAGGTCGATGCTCACTGCTTCACCGGCTCTTACAGTTTTCTTACCTCCTCTTCCGTGATGATCTGAGTCCCGGAGAGGGTATATAATACAAATGACCACTTAGAGCTGAGCACTCCACAAACTATTGGTCTCAGTACTCTGATCAGCTGTGGGTCACCACAATAAACGCCATCTACTCAAAAAGAAACTTCTTTAACTAAGGTTAAGAGATCACACTAGGTGTGAGTATAAAGATAAGAACTTGGGGGTAACTTGTGTTAGCATCTCCCTCTGGTCCTTAGGACCCACTCACAGATTAGTTTGATTTTTTGAAGCAAGATTCTAAATTTTTAAGATGTTGACATGTACTGTGTGTGTATATATATATATATATATATATATATATATATATATATATATATATATATATATATTTACAAAGGTGTTATCAAATGGTTTTGGCCTAAAGGATTGTTTTCAGGTTGTAACATCTGCAAAAACTTTCATGCAGAAAGCCAGCAGTGTGGGCTGTGTTGCATGTTAGTTATCCCTCTTACATACTTTTCAGACATCTCTGTAGATCATGACATTCAGTTGAGAGGCTATAAAATAAATAATAGCCATTTGTGCGTTTTCAAGTCCAGCCATTAAAAGAAAATCAGAATGAGCAGAACTATTTTTTCTTTTACCTTTTATTGTTCTTGAGGGTGTGTGTGAGCGCATGTGTGTACATTTGTGAGTACATGCATGTGGGATGTGTGTGAAAATGTGTACATGCACGTGCAGAAGCTTGAGGTTGATGTACTAATCATTCTAGTCACTCTTGCACCTTGTTTAGTGAGGCAGGCTCCCTCAATCAAACACAGAGCTCATAGATGTGCCTTGTGTCCCTAGCTAGCTGACTGTGGAGATCCCTGATCTCTGATTTTTGAGCCTAGAATTACAGGTGGACCACTCTGCCCACTTGGCATTTATATGGGTTCTGGGGTTGGGATTCTGGTCCTCCCTCTTGCACAGCAAACACTTAACCACAGAACCATTTCTCCAGCCTGCACCATAATAGCAAATAATAACAGTTATTCACAGTGTGTGCTGACAAAGATCAGCAGAATGCAGTGTATTTTCTTTACAAAGAAACTACACCTAGAAATTAAGGGAAGAAATAAATTAGGTCAGACTTTACCTATATATAGCCTGGAACTAACTTTCTTGAGTAAAATCTAATAACCTAGTTGATTTTCCACATACATACATATATATAGTAAATATGTAAAGCTATTTTTTTCTTGTTATTATTTCTCTGCCTGACCATCTACTTAGGAAGGAGCCTCTTACTCAGTTTCATTGTTTCTGGTTCTTGTACTTGCGCACATATTTTTTAATATTTATCTTCCCATTAAACTGAACATCACAAAGATAAGATTTTGCCAATTGTGCTTTTAACTTTTTATCTGGCACCAAGAACACTTCCTGAAGTGTATGATATTAAAATCTTAGTAAAAAATGAGCACATGCATGCATGCATGCATGCATGAATTAATGAATGAATAAAAATAGAAAATAGAACATCTGACTAAACACTGAGCTGTATCTTATCTAAGTGTACAGCAGGTCAAACTGTGGAAAGTATCTGTTTACTCCAATGTTGCAATTGATGCCTAAATTTATATAAGAATTATTTGCATAGCATTTACATTGTAGTAGGCATAAATAATCCCGAAATGATTTAAAACATACAGAACAATATACAGAGATTATCTAAATATTATTTTCTTCTTTAAAAGGGACTTGAAAATCCTTAAATGTTGGTATATGTGGAAGTTCTTTAACAAATCCCCTGTAGACACTGATACCTGTATCTATAAAATATATATTATATATAGTCCCTCAAATGTATAAATGTATATATACATTTATATATGTGCATTTGAGTATATTATGCATGTATACATGCATATATGTATATGTGAATATATGTATATGTGTGTGGTATATGTATATGTGTAGTATATATATTTATATATGCATGAGTTTATGTATATGAGTATGTGTACTTGCACAAATATGCATATGTATATATATATAGTATATATATATACTATATAGTATATTTATATATGCATGTGTTTATGTATATGAGTATGTGTATTTGCACATATATGTATATGTATATGTTTATGTATATGTATGTATACATATACATATATTCCCTCAGAGAGGAAAAGTAGACGAATAAATGCAAGGTTCTTTGGGATCCAGCCTATATTTACATCTTTGGGGGAAGTTAAGGTTCTCATCCTAATTAGATAGCACTTATATTCTGGTGAGCACAATGACATATTTTCAGTTGACATCTATTCTTCCTGCCAGGTTGAGACTTGGGATGAACTCTTTTCTTGATCTTGACCACTGGGTTTAAATTCTTTGGTCTCAATAACCTCTTCTAGCCTGATTATCAGAAGTTTAAAATTGCTTCCTGCGTGAAATGTAATTACTTCTATTCTCCCTTGATTGACCTCCTCCTCCCTCAGTTCTCAACTTAAATGGCTCTTTGAACCTGCCTGACCGCTCCCATCTACTAAGGAAGAGCCTCTTACTCTGTTTCATTGTTTCCGGTTCTTGTACTTGCACACATAATTTTAATATAAATCTTCCTATTAAAGTGAATATCATAAAGATAAGATTTTGCCCTCTGTGCTTGTATCTTTTTCTCTGGCACCTAGAACAGTTCCTGGAATGTATGATATTAAAATCTTAGTAAAAATGAGTACACGAGTGAATGACTGAATGAAAAGAGAAAATAGAACAGCTGACTAAACACTAAGCTGTATCTCACCTAAGTGCACAGCAGTTAAAGCTGTGCAAAGTGTCTGTTTAATGTTTCAATTGATGCCTAAACAACTTTACAATTCTCCTTCAATTTATTTTTGGTATGTATGTGTGTGTGTTGTGGTTCATGCGTACTCATGTGGGTTCACATGTGTTTGGCTGATGTGTGTGCAGAAGTCTGAGGTGATAGCAGGATCTTCTTTGCCTGATCTCCACTGTCAGTATTCAGGTGGGGTCTTTGTGCACAGAGCTGTCTGCTCCAGCTCATCTGGCCAGCCAGCTCGCTCTAGCAAGTTTTCTTCTCTACCTCCTGCTCTGGCCCAAGGTGCTATGGTTCTGTGAAACAGCCAGACACCATTCAGAATTGAATCTTGAGGGTGTATTGCAAGTTGAATCATGTTGAAGTGGGTGAGGCAGAACAGCAATAAAACTTGTCATTGGTCCCGAAATGCTTGTATAGCACTCCATCATAAGGATCATTAAGGCCCCAGCAGAGACGAACAGGAATGTAACACCCCCTTGAATGAGTGTCTGACCTCAAAGTTCTTTTTCCGAACTTACAGGATCAACAAGGCCCATGGTATATCTGAAGAGCCCTGGTACTCATCTACATTGGTTTCCTGCTGCATGGACAACATATGGCCAGCCTGGTTTGTCCCACAATGACCCTGTCTCAGCAGCAGTGTTCCAAGGAAGTTATCAACTTCCCAGAAGACTTATTTGGAAAACTCTATTTAAGGAGGAAGATGAATAATCAAATGACATAATGGAGATTCATCCCGACCAGGTACAATTGCCCCACAATGCACCCCTTTCTTGCACCATAATGAGATCATGTGCGAAAGCCTAAATTATGTAAATGAAAAGGCTCCACTAATACTGATGAAATATTCCTGGAGTGTTACACTTGACAACCTCAAAGTACATTTCACACTGCTAATGACTTCATCACTAACACAACTGCCATGAGTCAAGCAGTTACCATGGCAACACCCTAGTACAGCTGTTTACCCATATAAAGTATTGCACCTACTTAGTTACATATACAGACAGATCACTAGATTCCTAGGTACTGAAATTGAAATAATTCAATTTTCAATGTCTCTCTTTATGAAGTGATTCTGCCAGCTATAGGGATTAGCATATCAATGTGACTTTGACAGGGGTTGCTGCAAAAGACATATTTTGCAGGCACTTCATGTCAATTAGAGCTCTAACTGTTTCATGGAATAATCATTCCTGCCAGATTAAGGTCGGGCTGCAAGGTAATTTAATTGGTGCCATTATATGAAGGAAAAAAAATGCTCTAATAGACTGCGTACACTGTCTCTGCCAGGAAAGGGAGGCTGCACAGAGAAAATGACTGAAAAGCATTACCTTCTTAGCCATTTAGAAGGATTTAAAAACATCACATAGGCCAAGATGAGAGCATCTGAGATGTTATTTCCTGAATTATTGAGGAGGAGAGTGCCAAAGGAGAGGAGGGACTCAGGCCAGTTTGTGGTTTTTCCCCAAAAGGATTTTGTTTTTGTTTTCCTTTCAAGAATCAGGAATAGCGCGATGACAGTTCAATCGATCTGTCACCGCAGCTACTCAGAAGCTTGAGAAGGTAGGGCCATGTTGGCAGAAAGAGCATCTGTTCTTGGACAGAGCAGCAGGAAGTGCATAAAGAAGGCTGAGAAGGCCCCCAGGTCAGAGGGGCTCAACCACTTCTCTCTCTCCATACAGCATCAGGCATCTCTTTCCTTTACTGCCCTTTGCTGTTAATATTTTTTCACACAATACCCCATTGCCTATGGAGCTACCCACACGATCTCCTGCTTCTCCTCCTTGCGAGTTAGGAGAAAATGGTTTAACAATTGCAATGTGTATCACCATCTAATGCTCCAAAATTTGTTGGAGACAACGTAGAGGAAATATGCGCAGAGGGAAGGCTAATGGCCCAGAAGTGATGCTGTGTTACCAATAAGGCCATTAGCTCAACCATGCTCACCTGCCCCTCCCACAATTATGCATTTACTTATGGGAGAAATAAAAATGGCAGTCTCACCTTTTTTGCTGTTTTTATGGTACCTTCCCATTTATAATAGCATCTCAAGGAAGCGTTCTGGTTCTGTTGAGGCTTTGCACATATGAGAGTATGAGAAAGATTAATCTGGCAGCTGATCCCACAAGGCTTTGGATGATTAGTAACTGGTTTGTGTCTCCATGTTACATGTCCTCACCTTAGCTGCTTGAGGAAGGAAATGGTCCCTTTTTTTGTGTCTGCCTAACACATGAATGCCAATACAGGACCTATGTGTTAAATACTCTGAGTTTTTTCTTTTTAATTTTTATTACACTTATTTTCTGTTTGTGTACATGGGTGTGACGTATGGCGTGCATGTGGAGGTTGAAAAACAACTTGGGGCAGTTGTTTCTTCCATGTTGGTCCTGGGGATGAAGCCTAAGTCATCAGCCTAGGCTATAAGTTTCACTGACCATATCTCTGGCCCAGTATTCTCCTCTCTAACGTTCATTTATTTTATTAGCACAATTAGTTGCATAAAAACAATGGATTTCATTGTGATATCTTCACACATGCCTGTAGCATACTTTGATCATATTTACTTCATTACCCTCCCTTATATCCCTTATTTCCTAATATTAACGTGTGTGCGTGTGTGTGTGTGTGTGTGTGTGTGTGTGTGTGTGCGCGCACATGCGCATGTGTTCATGCTCACACAGGTGCACATGTGTGCACATACACACTGGACAGATGTCAACCTTGGATATTATTCTACAAGCACCTACCCTTCCTTTTTTTCTGAGACAGGATTTGTCCCTCAAAGTTGTGAGTCACCCACTTGGGTGGGTCATGCCATGCTGCCCAGCTTTTCAAATGGGTGCTGAGATCAGACATTTTCATGCTTACACAGCAAGCAGTTTAGAGACCGAGCTGTGGCCCTAGGCCCACCATGCCTCTCTTTTAACATTCACACATGATTATAGAGAACATTTAAAATTATCTAAGAAGAAAGTGAATCTTAGAGGAGGTAGCTCATGCAAAGAAATTACTGCTTGCTGAAGACCGTCTCTGAAGTACCCAGTTCTCCAAGTTTGTGAAGCAGTGTGAATTTGTAGATGGCAGTGCTGTCCCATAGAAGAATAATGTGATTTACATGCAAAACGCTAAACTTTCAAGGAGACACATTAAGAAAGTGAAAATATAGATTAAATTAATAATATTTAATCTTATTAAATAATTACATTAATACATAACAGTGATTTATTAATTTAAAATATTTTAATTGGATTAATATTTCATTTACCTTAATATATATCAAATTTTGTATACTATCGTTGCAACAAGTGTCAATATGAGCATTACTTGTGTGATATTTTATATTCCTACGTCAGGTCTTCAAAACCTCTCATGTGCCTTACTTTGGCACCTCCCCTGGAATTGGCCACATTTCAAGCACTTCATAGCCACATACAGCTATTGGACAATATGGGTCTGCGATCTCAGTGCCAGTCAGTAGCAGACTGGGACTAGAGTCCACATCCCCTAATACTTCATCTGAGATTGTATTCACTACACAGGTGAAAGGCAAAGGCTTTCCTGGGGGTCACCCCCACTCTTGCTGTTTCCGCAGTGTACCGCAGCTGGCCTCAGCAGTGAGCTGAAACCAGCCGATGCTTCTGACAACCTAATCACACAAAGCCTCTGAGAAATCTCACAAGAAATTTAGTTTGACTTTCTTCTAACAGTGTGGGCTTAAAATAGTGCAAAGTCAACCTCTCAAAGTTGATGGGGGGAGGGGCAATCAGCTGCAGATGAGTTCCTGGTAGCTGCAGCTTGTCAAAGGTATGTATCACAAGCGAGCTCATTGGTTCGTTTCATTTTGTCAGCTAGGGAGGCGATGCCCTGGGAGTCTGTGTTTCTGTGTCATGGTGTAAGTAGCTCATCGGACTCCCTGGTGATCTGCTCAGCTTCTCCAAATCTTACCTCTGACTTTGACAGTAATGATTTAATCTGAGTAATGTTTAAAGAAGACAAAAATTCTACCCTTGAACAAAATATTTCTGAATGTGAGGTGGCTATTCTCATACACTGCCTATCTAGAGAGGAGAAGGAAAAACACAGAGAAATAAGGCAACTGGTTCAGAGCCATTGCAGAAGAGAGAAAGGGAGTTTGCAATGCAGCCTGGTCCCTGAGGACTCAGGATGGTGAAAGATAGCATTGAGGGCTTTGCAGTAGTTCCTGAGATCACAAATGGCCAGGGCAAGCTGTGTTAGTGTAGCTCCTGAGTGGCTGGGAAAAAGAATATTTTACCCACAGTGTCTTGTGCCAAAGTAGTAGAGGACCTGAGGAAGGAGAATAGCTGAGAAGAGAGAGAGAGAGAGAGAGAGAGAGAGAGAGAGAGAGAGAGAGATCAGAAGACCCAAAGGCTCAGTAGAGTAAGTCACTGTAAGTAACTGTAAGAAGGAAGTACTGATGAGAAAGCAGAGAAGCACAGAGCCAGGAAAAGTGAGTCTGTGACTAGGGACAAAACAAGGCAGGATGAAACTGGATCTCTGGCTCCCCACAGACACTCTGTCACACCAGCTTTCTTCCCTTAATCTCAGTCAAACCTTGAGAGTTGAGCTACAGACTGAACTGTTTGCTTTCCTGTCACTGGAACTCTCCTATGCTAACAAGACCCTCTTCCTGTAGGGCAATGACCTACTGCACATCACATGGCCCTGGACTCCTGGCATCTAGCCATTGGTTTCTCGGGGTGACACAGTGACAATCAATATGTTGTGCATGCAAATTGTAATTTCTCTTAAATATTCACCACATTCTCCCTCTTTCTAATCCAAGTTATCAGGTAATCCTTCCCCCAACAAGAAACCATTTTCTGAGCAGGTTATACTTCACTATGACATTTTAAACATAGGCAAACTGAACTGGAGAAACACTGCTTTCTGAGGCTATTCGGTGTGTGGGAAAGTTTTTTTTTTCTTGTCTCTGTGGTGTTGGTTGGCTTATTTTAAATGAGACAGTGTTCAAATGACTCTCCATAGGAGAAGGGACTTTTAATGAACAAGGCTGGTCCATTTTCTACTGAGTAATGAGTATACTCAGGTAGCTGCTGGGAACAGTGATGTATTTCTTCATCACCCTACTTTTATACTGGGGCTGGATGGCTTGTTTAAGATATGAACATAAATATATCACCTGGTTTCACAAGTTCCCATTTGGAGATCCAGAGTCCTAGAATGTGTGCAAGATTTGCACATCCCCTCCATAACTTCTACATCTGTGAGCATTGCCACATTATAGACCATAACACACAGACACAAATAGGAAAGGGGAATTATGAATGCATTAGAACCATGAATGACAAATTAAAAGTAATTCCTCCAGTCCCTCAGATCCTATGAGGGAACAGTGTAAGTGTGAGGTGAATAAAGGAATAGTCAGAACCTAGAACCTCCCTTAGTCTTCTATAAAACAATAATAAGCTTATTCTCAGGTCAAACTGTTAATTCTAAGAACTGAAGCATTCTGTTTTAATAAAGGAGATGCATATAGTACCACTGGAGCTTTAGACATGCGTAGACATTTTACTAGATAGCACAGATGAGGAGGCTTCAGTAGGCAGCAATCACATTTAAAGTTTGACCTGATCTAAAACCAAGCACCTCTGAGCATTTGCTTAAGTTCACTTGGGGCAGAGCTGAAGATGTTGAACTATGGTGAAGAGGAGTCATTTAACTGTGTGCTGCTATGGCAAGAAAGGTGCATGGAAGTCCCCAAGTAAGAACGGGAGCATTTTCTAGAAAAATTGAGAAAGAAATAAATCTTCGAAGGGCACTTGACCAGCTATTGAATTAATGGAAATCTATGTTAAGATTGGCAGCTAGATCCTTGGTATAACCAGGGAATCACTAAGGCAGAAGGTGCCAATGTGTGGAGCTTTTGAACATTGTAGGTCATTTTAAAGATAACATTGTCCAGGTTCCAAGTCAGACCAACCAGATGGGAGCTAGTCTTAGATGGTGACAGTTTTCAAGGCTCCTAAAAGCTCTAGTGAGAAACCAAAGTTGGTAATTTCCACTTTGAGGGATGTGGGTAGTTCACAAAGAAACCTTGAAAATCTAGATCCAAGGAAATGTCATCCATAAAACTCTGGCCCGAGTTCCCTGTGCTCAATTGGAAGATCTGTCTAGCCTATGAAGCAGAAGGGTGGCTGGCAAACAATCCCTGGTTGAAAAGCAGGATTCAGCTCTGCCACCAGCTAAGAGGGAGAAGCACATTGGCACCTCTTTTCTTCTTGCCCTCCAATCTCCCAGTATTATGTCCTCTTGGCCAAATGTAGCCCAATCCAAGTGTCATGGTAACCTGGGAAATACTCCTTTAAGAGTCAGCCTTCCTATGATATAGCGCAAAGAAGCAAGATGAGAACGGATCCTAGAAGAAACTAAGACAGCTGCACTGTACTCTAGCGTGTAAGTGCTGAGTGCCAGCATATAAGTGCATAAGACAGCAAAATGCCAGTATCATGCCAGGTTGTGACCTTCCTTTGCTATGCTATGGTTTGAGTTTGTCTATTCAAGAGCTTATGTGTTAGAAGTTTGTTCCCTATAGTATGGCTATATTAACAGGTAGAGACACACCTCTCAAATTCAGATAACTTACCATTGTTAATCTACTTGGGGGAAAAAAACAATACAACTGTAATGCGGCAACAAACAATACTATTTGTGAAAACAAACAAACAAACAAGCAAACAAACAGGTAGAGACAGTTGGTGGCCCTTGGGTCTTTGGAGGCATCCCTCATGAGTTAGTTCTTGAGTGCAAGTTTATTTTATAAGTATGACCTTGATCTCTAAATTGCTCTCTGTTTTCCTGTTGGGTGGTGTGATCTTCTCTTTCTGTCTCCATTATCTCATCATCAGAGCTGAGCTGATGCTAGCACCACACCCTGAACCCTTAGAACTGTGAGATAAGTAAACCTATTTCTTAATAAATTTATCAGTTTTTGGTATCTCATTATAGCAGCAGAAAATTTGGTAATACAGTGTCCAATGGCAATATAATACAAACTATGATATATGAACATATTTGATATTTTAAATTTTCTTATAAGTACACTTAAATTAAACGTTTGGAAAGATGAAATAATAAATTTATTTTATCTATCATATCCAAAATAGTATTATTTCAATGTGCCACCAATATTTTTAAAAGTTTATTTTAGTGTCTCTTTTATGCTTCCAGCATTTATCAGCTTAGATGTCTAAAATACTTGAGAGTCATGGAGCCTGGTGGGTCTGGGGTAGACAGTGCAGCTTTAAGATCTGCAAGTAGTTTATGGGGATTCGGGAGATTGCAAGATTCTTCAGGTCAGACAAGGATTCACCTGGGAGCACAGTTCTGCAAATGAGACCTCACAAAATCAAAGTGCCCCAATATTTTTCCAGAACTTCTAACAGAAAGAGGAATAGAAAAAATAAAGCTGAAATCTGTCAGGCAAGAATATAAAGAATAAAAAGAAACCAAAGTAAGATAAATATAAAAGATAATTATAAAAGTCTGAGTAAGACAGTCCTATATACAACAGATCTAATGACATTTGAAACTGTTGCACGGGTTGTATTTGTATGAAATAGCATAGATTAGGAAGGCATTAATGTTTTGTGGGGTTTTGTATGGTGTTAGATGGTGACATATTAATACTTAATAGTTTTTAGCTTTATTATTGAGAATGAGAACAGAAGTATTCAGAAAATTCCCATCAGTGATCTTTTCAAAACTAGATGGAAACTTTTCTGAGAACAGGTAGACTTGTTGTCTAAGGGTTTGGTGTCTCTACAAGTTTCAATAGGCAATCTCGTACACCAGTCAGATGTATACAAGGTGGGCAACTGTCTTAGTTAGAGTTTCTATTGCTATGAAGAGACCACGACCACAAAAAACTTTGTAAAGAAAGGACTTAATTGGTGGTATCTTATAGGGTTAGTCTATTATTGTCATGATAGGAAGCATGGAAGTTTGCAGGCAGATATGGTTCTGGAGGAGGAGCTGAGAGTTCTACAGCTGGCTCAGCAGGCAATAGGAAGAGAGAGAGCCTCTGGGCTTGGCATAAATTCTGAAACCTCAAAGCCCTTTCCCAGTGACACACTTTTTCTAACAAGGCCACACATCCTAATCCCTGTCACTGAACCACTTCCTAGTGACCAAACATCCAAATATATGAGCCTGTGGGGGGCCCTCCTATTCAAACCACCACAGTAATAAATAGTTATACTTGATTGGGGTGGTGGGCTGGGGAATGATGCAGAGTCTCTGAGGTATAACTATACCCTTTGTTTTCTACTTAGCTCTTGACCATAATTTCCAGTCTTAACATCCTACATATATTTTATAAACTTTATCCATTTAAAATTATTTGGCTGTTCCATGTATACATATACATATGCATAAAGTTATTATCCATTATCCATATGTATAATTTATCATTCACATATATGAATGTTATCTATCTATCTATCTATCTATCTATCTATCTATCTATCTATCTATCTATCTATAATAAATTTTAGCCTTTTAAAGAACCCATTCCTCAATACTATCCCAAACCATTCTTCTTCTCAACAAATCTTACACCTAGATTCATGCCTTGTATTTGGGAGTCACATTACTATAATTCATTTAATTGTCTATTTCACTACCCAGATAATGAGATGTGCTATGGACGCAGACTGATATCAAGTCTCTCATTGTCCTATGCCAGAAATCCATTATAATGTCTTTGCCTGCAGGGACATGTGGACATACCTTTATGGGAGAGAAAATCCATTAATTGATTTGTTAGAATTAGTCCAGTGTTGGGGTGGTACTCCAAGACCTGTGTCCAGAATAGAATAGAGTCTTGCTCTAGCTTGGGATAACTTCAGTTGGAGAAAACAACTCAGAGACATAAGAATGGACCACCATGTTATTTCAAACCAACCAAGACTGAACATACTTCTTCTGGCACACAAGGAGCAATGGCTCAGCAGGTCGTTCAGTCCACATTAGGCCAGTGGTGCCAACCCCTTGACACAAAGGTCCACCCTGATACCAGGTAACAGAGCTGCAACAAAATGGTCAAGATTGAGCCTTTCAGGAACAGAATCAGGGAAAAGAAAGATTTAAGACCAGTTAGAGCAGTAGCTGCATGGGAGAGAAGTAGCCATCCAGCAGAGGCCATAGGAAAGGCAAGCCTTTGTAGCTCTGATGAGCATGTAGCCTCTGATCTATCTGCCTCTTGGTTTATTTATGCTCTGATGCATGTCAGTATTGTTTGACTTAGAATTCAAACATTAGCAGATGGTTTTCACCTTCTGTGAGGGAGCCCTGAACCTGTCACAGGCACAATGACTTCCTCTTCCTAAGCACCAAGTGGACTTGTGTCTGCTAATCAAGTTATAGGCATGTTTTGTTTAAAAAAAAATAGTGTTAAATTCCCCGTCCCAGCATCTAAGGGAGGAGAGAGAATAGTGACAACCACTCCCTTGTTTCAACTAACCGAGTCACATAATTAAATTTTTATTGGAAAGGGCTTGTAAAAAACAAACATGAAGGTCTAAATATATTCCATATCTCTCTTTGCTTCTTTTCTTCCAATGATTTGAATGGTCTCTGAGAACATGAATTATCTTCACTATACCATTGTAACTTGCAGACCGATGATAATCTTGTCTGATATGGATGACAGTGATGGTTAGCCCTGAAACATTAATGTTTATGCATGTACATACGTATGCATGCGATGCATGTGTGTGCATACATGATACCAGCAGCATGCCAATAAGGTGCCTGAGTGGAAGATGTAGAGAGTAAACTCCAAGAATAGCAGGGACACTGTGAAACCCCCCCCAACAGTGATTTGGAATTTAAATAGCAAGTGTTGAGAAGTGATAGGCAAAATAAACCTGGAAGACTGTTTTTGATACAGATGGGATCTGATGCTCTCGGAGCAGGGAGAAGTGCTGTCAGTATTTTGACAGACACAGAATGACTGCTTAGACTGATGTTTGGGCAGAACGGAGGCACTGCTAGATGGTGGGTTTGCCACTGAGAGTGTGTGAACTGGGGGGAAGCAGGATGCAGAAAGGCTGGAGAATTGTGTGAAAGACTGACAAGCCTTCTTTCGCAGGGATTCTTCTCAGAGTGGAGAGATGAGGCAGGAGTGGTGTGGAAATAAAGGCCAAGTGATACCGGATGCTGGCTTCCTGGCATGCTGGTGGCTGTCAGAGAGAGAGGGGAGAGAGCTGCCTTTACCAGGTTTTCCTCTTGGGGATTATTAAACAACAGGAAGAGGCAGAGGCCAAATGTCTAGGCCATGCAGGGCAAGCACCACTCGCCTGCACTTGACTTCTCTTTGCCTTTTGTGGCAAACCAGGCTCGCTGAGTGGTCTGGGGAGGAAAATCAATGACAAACACCTCCCAGGAGGGTTGTGGCACAGGACAGCTCAACCAAAAGCAACCATACAGAAAGATAGTGCTTATGTCTTTTTTTTCAATTTTTATTAGATATTTTCTTCATTTACATTTCAAATGCTATCCCAAAAGTTTCCTATACCCTCCGCCATCCCCCACCCTGCTCCCCTACCCACCCACTCCCACATCTTGGCCCTGGTGTTCCCCTGTGCTGGGGCACATAAAGGTTGCAAGACCAAGGGGCCTTTCTTCCAAATGATGGCCCACTAGGCCATCTTCTGCTACATATGCAGCTAGAGACACAAGCTCTGGGGGTACTGGTTAGTTTATATTGTTCTTCGACCTATAGGGTTGGAGACCCCTTCAGCTCCTTGGGTACTTTCTCTAGCTCCTCCATTGGGAACCCTGTGTTCCATCTAATAGCTGAATGTAAGCATCCACTTCTGTTTGCCAGGCACTGGCATAGCCTCACATGAGACAGCTATATCAGGGCCCTTTCAGCAAGATCTTGCTGGCTTATGTAATAGTGTCTGTGTTTGGTGGCTGATTATGGGATGGATCCCCGGCTGCAGCAGTCACTGGTTTGACCATCCTTTTGTCTCAGCTCCACACGTGATCTGTATAACTATGGCTTTAAGAACAGCCCATGAGCCCATAGGTGCTGGCATTTTTTTGTGTGTTCTCAGAAGGTTCACAGAAGGGCAGGTTTTTTTTGTTTGTTTTCTGATTTTTTGTTTTTTGAGACAGGGTTTCTCTGTATAGCCCTGGCTATCCTGGAACTCACTTTGTAGACCAGGCTGGCCTCGAACTCAGAAATCCGCCTGCCTCTGCCTCCCTGCCTCCCGAGTGCTGGGATTAAAGGTGTGTGCCACCATACCTGGCTAGACATAAGTCTTAAGATTGGAGGTTGTCACCCAGAAAGGAATGTGGTGTCTGGGATGGGGGTACAAAAATTCTGTAAACTGAGGCTTTTGTAGCTACAGACACTAGTGTAGTAGTGGAACTGTTCCTTCCCTAATGTTGAGCCTCAACCAGTCTACCTGTGGCTCTTTAGAACACTTATATGCCCCTGAACATGGGGAGAGCACTCATCTGTTTGACACAACTGTCTGCACTGAAACCCCTTCTCCTCATGATGTCTAACCTCCCTGGTGGACTCAGTTTTGATTCTTGTTCAAAATGCCTGTCATTCAAAATTTGGGCACCCACAAGCAGTGAGCTGGCATGGCCACAGTAGCAGTGACGAAAGCTCCTTTTAAACCTTCGCTGTGCCCCCAAGAGCCCTGCGCTCCTGGACATGTTTCCTTTCTTAGAGTTTGGTTCTTTTGCTTGGGTAGTAAATAGACATCATGAATAATGGGTTTGTTGTATCTGCAGGCAAAATTTGATGTAGAAACCAGAGATGCTGTTAAATATCCTTAATGCACAGGGCTATCCTACTTCAGCAAAATGTTAATGGAGCTTAGTAGAATTAATTACCCTAAGCCTCTATTTCTCTCCTTCTATAAAATGGGTACCTATTTGGGGAATTTATGGTAAGATGACATAAAATAAGAATGGTTATAGCCCATACTGTGAGTGCATAATAGTAAATGTCACACAGCCATCTTGCTATCTGCAAGTTAAACTGAGCATCTCCCTGTTCCTTACAGGGAGGCAAGCATTGGTATCTTACTCTGTAATCTCTGTCCTTTTCGCTCATTGCAGTGAACCTGGGAGGCAAGTAAGCCGAAGTGTTGATGCTTGCCTAAGTCTAGTGCCTAACAGTGTTCATAGTTGGAATCCCTGCCTCTGTGGCACAGCTGGAGGGTTTTCAACCCTGGTGATTTTGCCTGCACTGGGGATATTTGATATGTTTGAGGACTGTGAGGAGTTATATTGATTGTCAACCTGAGAGTATCTATAATCCCCTAAGGGACAAGCTTTTGGGCATGGCTGCAAGGGACTATCTAGATAGGGGTAATTGCGGTAGGCTATCTATGCACAGCATTATCCCCTCTGTCTCATAGGCTGAGATCCTTGGCTGAATAAAGAGAGAAAGTCATCGGAATGGCAGTATTCATCATGGTCTGCTTTCTTAATGTGGATGGAGTATGAGAAGACACTTCAAACCACTGCAACCATGACTTCCCAAAACAGTGGACCCTTGAACTATGAGTCAGAATAAATCCTATCTCCATTAGCTGTATTTTGTTCAGGGTGCTTTTTCAAGGAAACAGTAATAGTATTAATGCCCAGAAAATGGGTAGGCACTGACAGCACCAGGTAGGCACTGATAGCACCAGGTAGGCACTGACAGCACCAGGTAGGCAGATAAAAGGTGTACTAATGAGTATCTATCATACAGTATACAGACAAGTCCACAAAGAGAAATGATCTGACCTCAAATGACACTGGTGTTAGAAATAAGAAACTCTATGAGAACAAGGCATTTCATATCATTTCCACAAAGTAGAAATGCCAGCAATTGCTCTATAAATTCAACATTGAACTCAGCCATGGCCCTGGGTCTCCATGACTGCTCCTGGAGAGTGTACTGTGTCAATTATTATCTGTTCACTAAACTACAGAATCACAATAGCTATTAAAAATTAAAGTTCGCTATAGAATTCCTTGACCATATGTGTGACCTTATAGATTGAGGCTTCCTAGTTGGGGTATCAGTATGTCTCGGAGACAAAAGGTTGGGCAAAACTAGATTGCATTGTTGGAACCTTATGGATCAATAAATGTTCATATAAATCAGCAGTTCTCTACCTATGGGTCATGATCCCTTTTGGATAGGGGGCACCAAATGACCTTTTCAGAGGTGTTACACATCAGGTATTCTGCATATCTGATATGCACATTACAATTTATAACAATAGCAAAATTACACTTAGGAAGTAGCAATGGAAATAATTTTATGATTGTGAGCCACTATGATATAAGGATCTGTATTAAAGGGTCACAGTATTAGGAAGGTGGAGAACCACTGATATAAATGTTAAATATGTATAAAAGGCTGAAAAAGAAGCTTTTTTTTTTTTAAGAAAGAAGAATATGAAGCCATCAGAACTTCTTTATATCTTTACATTATAGGTGGCTTGTATAAATCAAATTTGTATTATTTATGTTTTCCTATTTCTCTCCATAACCTCTTTATTAGGTAGAAACTAAGTCTTAGGGGGAAAAACCCCTATGTGTTTTATAAATTCCAAACCAAATAGTTTTAAGATTTCAACATTCTAGAGTACATGTGTCCATTTTTCAAGTTGATGGCATTTTTCAATTGATGTTGGCCCTTTGTTCTTCTATATTTTAACATATCTGAATTTAGGATGTATTGCTAAATTCTTGGCTTCTTAGATCCATAAAGTATGGTCATTTGTCCAGGACTATACAACTTATAAATGGCAGAACTGGAAGTCATAAGATGATATATATTATTTATTTCTAATCCAGCAAGGAAATTCAAGTACAAGTGGGAGCTATCAGTCTTTTGGAAAAGTGATCCAGGGAGCACTTTCTTCCTGAGATGACTGGATGGCTCTAGTGGGAGTCTAAGAAGAATGGTATATTCGTGCTACTCTCTGCTTTTAGGGAAGCTTTAAATTTTTATTACATTTTTATCCATTATTTATTTGGGGAGCATGTGTTGAGGTCAGAGGACAACTTGCAGGAGTCAGTTCTCTGCACCAGTTTAACTTGGGGGTCAAACTCAGGTCGATAAGCACGGGGAGAGTGATTTTACCTGATGGTCCAGCTCATCAGCCAATTTTAGGAAAGTTTTAAACCAGTGAGAGAGAATGATGAAAGGCACAGAAGTTTTGAGACTGTTGCTGTTGACAAGGAGAAACTGGATGCAGGTCTACCAGACAAGACAGGCAATTAATAGCAAGCTTCTATCATGGTCACCGCAGCCACAGTATAGTGGGATGTCACGTCTAGACATCAAGCGTTAGGATGGTGGTTTTCCCACACACTAGTCTGGTGCTTCAGCATAGCATATAATCTAGTAGATCAATAAAAGGACATTGGTGATAATACCCAGGTAGCATCAATCTATGCTTAGGAATAGCATTCATTTTAAGTTTGTTCTAAATGGTACTCCAAAAGATAACTCAATGTTATCATAGTTAGGGAGAGTCTAATGCGTATTTGTTCAACATAGCACTGTCAAAATGAATTGTGGAATACATTGTGGGGTTTCTCTGTCAGTACCACCAAGGCTTGACCATAGCTTATATTACTGATATTTTCTTGCATGGTTATTTTATTGTCTTTGTTCTTAGTCTCTTTGCCTGTCTATAAACCTCAATAATCATTACTTATAGCCAATGTCCTGTCAGCCTTGGCTCCTTCCCAGGCTTCAGATGCTTTCTTGTATGAGACCTCTATACTCTGTGCTTGGATCTGTTATGAGAACCACCTGGCTATAGGGAACATCTGGAGTGTGTGTCCAGTATTTACGGGTGTAGCAACAGATCTACACTGTAGTAAGCTAGTTGAAGGGAGGAACATAAGAAGAATACCCACTCTGACATGTGCTCACTTGGTCTAAAACTCTCTAGGTGATCTGCCCCACCTGCCTGGTAGATCTGAATTCTAGTTACACCTTGTCACTACACTTGTCTAGAAAGCCTTGCCTTTTGATGGTTCCCATGATTATATGCTCAAACGATGGCCTTACAAAGAGCTGTTCTTGCCAAAAGCAGCACACACCTTTCTTAGTCTCTCTGATTTAACCTGTTTTAATTTTCTTCTTAACACTCATCAATGGCCTGCATATTATGTATTTATCTATGTTTAAAACTTTGTATCTAGCACCTTTCCTTTAAGGTGAATTTTTTAAAGGTACATTTTTAAATAAGCAAACAGTAACTACCCAATTGGTTAAGCCCATAACTATTTTATCCTTTGAGAATTATTTCATATATGTAAATGATATATTTTGATCATATCCACTGAGAGGATCCCCTGTCTCCCAGTCCTTCCAGAGCTTTGTCCCTTACATATCCTCCCAACTTATTTTCTTTTGTTCTTTTTCTTTTCAAGTCCAATAAGTGTTTCTCATATGTGCCTGGATGGGGGCTACCTGCTGGAGCACGGTCAACCCTCCAGGGGCCAGACTCCTGAAGAAAACTGACTTGCCCTCCCACAACAGCGAGCAACTGCTAATAGCTCCTCAGAGAAGAGGGCCTTGTGAATCTCCCACCACCACCACCATCAACAATCATAGTGTCTAGAGATTTATAGAAGGCTATATGGATGCTTCAAAGTTGTATTTTGAAAAGATGGAACCACCGACTATTTTAATCTTTGTTCAATGTCATGTTTCATAAGAGCTAACTCAGAGCACGCTGGTGGTCTTGTGCGGTTGTGATAAGAAGATATTGGCTTTTGAAAAGGACAGAGAAGCTAGGACATGTGTGCATTGCCACCATGACATATGCTTTTCTTCTTCCAATACCAGTTTCTTGATTCTTCCCCTATAAGGAAAGATTTGGAGAACTCCTCCATTCATGTATAAGTTACAGTTAAAAGCTTATTGTGAGATATTCCTATGTTAAAAAAAAAGACACATGGCAGAGGAGTGACATTCAGAAATCAGTTGGGAACTATTGAAAAGATTCTTTTAAAGACATCGGAGATTACTCCTTTTGGGAGAGCAGAATGCTGGTGGTAGAACTTAAAGGACAGAACCCTGGGAATGGGTTCAGGTCATTCTTGTTAATTCATTAAGGCTTGGCACACACACACACACACACACACACACACACACACACACACACACACACAAAACCCTTATTATTTAGAACTCTCCTGGGAACAGGGCTCATATCCTCATGCCTTCCTTCTGTCTGTCAATGAGAACTATTGGTTTCCAAGTTCTCAACAGTTCCATTTTGTGCACATGCAAGCATACATAATCGTGCACATACATACATACCCCAAGGAAATAAACGGAGGCAAAGTTATAAAGACCCTCCGTGCTCCCCTTAGTGACCCTGCTTTGGTTGTAGTGGTTTTACTTGCTAGACGCTGGATTTTTCTTTGCAGCGTCCAGGTTCAACCTGTCATATAAAGTCTGACCGTTGGCCAGCCTGACCTTTGGTGCCTCCCAACTGTCTTGCCATGATCATCCAAGCAGATGAAATGTCAGTCCTCTTCTCACTTACTCACTTCTCTGAAGCCTGGGCCATCCTGCTCATGATTGCCTAGATGTGCTTCCAAATCTACCACACACCACACAGTTAAACTTCAAATAATCATGTTGACATCTTAAGAGAAAACAGGATAAAAGTAACCAAGAATGTCACCATTTTTCCTTCAGATAGGACAAAATCTTATGTCACTTGGCTCCGCTTGTTTACAGAGCAATGACTTTACAATGGTTGTACAGGTAGTATTGAACCATGAGTTTTATCATGATTCAGACATGGATTTTGATCTCTCTGGCATTATATACCATATTATTAGTCTTCAGCATTTGTATCTAAAAATAAATAAATATGTGTGTGTGTGTGTGTGTGTGTGTGTGTGTGTGTGTGTGTGTGTGTGCTATGCATGATATATATATGGAAACTCACATACTATGGCCCACATTTGGAAGTCAGAGGACAACTTTGTGGAGTTGGTTCTTCTGTCCTTGCACGTTTATGTGGGTTCCAGAAACTTACATGGGTCACCAGGCCTATATAGTAACTACCTTCATCTGCTGAGCCAGCTCTTCACCTATGGTCTGTGGTTTATATATATATATATATATATATATATATATATATACACATATTTAACTACTTGTGGAGTTTATCTTTTCCTACACTTTGAAGAAAAATAATATTTTTATTCTTCAGAGTCTAGCAGACTGTATAGTCAGGTATTTGCTTTAAACCAGCCCAGAATTTATGAATACATACTTACTGAGCACTGAGAAATTTTCAACTTTCTTCTAGCTCCTGTGGCATTTCCAGAGGTGACTTTATAAAATGCCTCCCTCCCCAGAGATTCCACTTAAGTAGAGATTAGCTGGGACTAAGGCACATGAAGCTGAGATGAGTGCAAGACATTTTACAGTCATGTGTCACATGTGGGCACTGTGCTATTTTGCTACAAGGGCTTGGATAACAAAATTCCCTGGTTATGTAAATTTTTATGACTTGAACTGGAAGGACATAAAACAGGCCCATGCTTCAGCTCACGCCAAACTCTTCTCCTCAGTTTATCTCTTGAGAACTGTTTAGTCTAGTCTTCAATACTGCTAAGGGTCAGGTTTCTATCACAGATATTGAGAAACACCTTCATAGTTGAAGTCCTTTTGGTCATAGCAAGTTGCCCTAGTGCTTGACTTCTATGGGTATAGTTTAAAAACCCTTCTAAAGTTCCCTTTCATCCTGTCTCAAGCTCCAACACCTAGTACTTTTCTTTTCTATCTTATTGCTGTGGTTGACCTAAAAGTTCCCCTTGCATATCTAATTCACCTTGCCTTCTATCTCCAATCATGATGATTGTGTTGCTATCCAGCAATTCTCGCCCAATTAAATAAATGATGAGGAAGATCACCACAGGACCAAAACTGCTTTGGAAGCAACAGCTCCAATGCTCTTCAACACTATCATTTTTATTTCATGGTTGTATTACTTAAGTCTACAATGGCATATAATAGGTGTATGGTAATGGTCGCTGGATACATAGACCAACTCACATTCCATAAGAGTATACTGTTCCCAATGATGGTAACCATATGATTAAAGGGGATACTGCACACTGCAATAGAGCACTGTAATCTTCATGACTCTGGGGCCAGAAAGAGTGTAGTGAGGCTACCAAATGAGGAGTATAAGGGAGACAACACCACGGAGTTAAGGAATGAGGTTCAGAGTATAGAGAAGAAAGGACTGGAACAAGGCAGAGCAAGAATGTATTTGTCCTTAGACATACTTTCAATGAAAGGACATAATCACTGGTGTGACTGACAAATCTCTCAGTGGCTATGGCAGTCTATACACTGGACTGCTCATCCTTCAAAAAGGTGTCATGTTTGTGGAGACCTGGCCATTGTCTTGACTTTACACTCTCATTAATTCAAAGGGCAATGCTCTCATGCAAAATTATATGTTGATGTGGCATTTTTATTTTTGTTGTTGTTCTTTGCTTTTTTAAAATCATGGATTGTATTTATTCTCTCTGGCCTGCAGGAACAGGTATTCAATGCACTCAGCTCAGAATTCATCCTGATAACCATAGCTTCAACGTTACAGACCCTTAGTTGTAACAATGATAATATGTACCTATCTTATGCATATAATTAGTCAGTGTGACTGTGAAGAGTGTTTGGTACTCATGAAGAACCACCTGCTCAAATAGTATTTCTATATGTTAGTAAGCTTTCCAACATTGGGGGTGGAGTGAGGCTGTGTGTGCATAGAACAATATAAAAAAAGTAGGACTAACATTATTTTTAAAATATACTTTTGCTCAAATATGTTTGAAATGTTAACAATTTAAAAATCGTATCTCATGCTTTCTGCCAGTTAGCTAACTTCATCTGTGTTTGTTGCTAAGACAAGTCACATGAGCTTATCAAAGCAGTAAGATTCTGGAAGAAGAGTTCAGACATGTTCTTCAAGGCAGGAAAGCTGTCGTAGTGATCTGCAGGCTCCCTGTAAGCCTAATGAACGTGGCCTTCTGGGGGAAGCTCATCTCCAACTTCTCCATCTTATCAACTTCACATGTCCACTTTAGCTTACTCTATATTTGTATTTACCACCCGTCTCTGTGAAGAATATACACTCCTTAGTGGCAAGGATTTCTGTTTGTTTTTATAATTGTTATGCCTCTAAAACTTGCAACATTGGCTAGTACCTTGAATTATTGATCTGATTCAATGAGAAAAAATGACTTCCTCTGTAACTTTCTTACCAAAAACATATCACAAGTGAAACAACAAACAAAACCCAGACTGACAATCTAGTGGGACATCATATAAAACTAATGTACAGTGTCTTTTGTTTTGTTTTGTTTTTTTAAAATGCCCAGGTCAAGAAAGGCAAGAAAAGGATGTAGGGTTGTCACAGACCAGAGCAGACCTAGCAACAGCGAGAACTTGGTGCAATGCAGGATTCTAGATTAGATTCTAGAACAGAAATGGGACTATTGATGACAAAACCTGGTGAGATACAAATAAATTAGAAAAACTAACACTGTACCATTGTTCATGTCTAAGGTTTGATAGTAGAGCTATGATTATATGAGATGTAACAGGAGATTTTTTTCTGCATTGATTTGTAATATATCTAACTCTAAAATTATTTTGCAACAAAAAGTTGAAAACCCATTAAGAAGCAATGGCTGAGCTGGTTCTTTGAGAAAATCAACAAGATAGATAAACCCTTAGCCAGACTCACTAGAGGGCACAGGGACAGCAATCTAATTAACAAAATCAGAAATGAAAAGGAGACATAACAACAGATCCTGAGGAAATCCAAGACATCATCAGATCCTACTACAAAAGGATATACTCAGCAAAACTGCAAAACCTGGATGAAATGGACAACTTCCTAGGCAGATACCAGGTACCAAAGTTAAATCAGGATCAAATTAACAATCTAAACAGTCTCATTTCCTCTAAAGAAATAGAAGCAGTCATCAATAGTCTCCCAACCAAAAAAAGCCCAGGACCAGATGGGTTTAGTTCTGATTTCTATCAGACTTTCAAAGAAGACTTAATTCCAACTCTCCTCAAACTATTCCACAAAATAGAAACAGAAGGTACTCTACCCAATTCATTCTATGAAGCCACAATTACTCTGATACCTAAACCACACCAAGATCCAACAAAGAAAGAGAACTTCAGACCAATTTCCCTTATGAATATCGATGCAAAAATACTCAATAAAATCCTTGCAAACTGAATCCAAGAACACATCAAAACGATCATCCATCATGACCAAGTAGGCTTCATCCCAGGGATGCAGGGATGGTTTAATATATGGAAATCCATCAACGTAATACACTATATAAACAAACTCAAAGACAAAAACCACATGATCATCCCGTTAGATGCTGAGAAAGCATTTGACAAAATCCAACACCTATTCATGATAAAAGTCTTGGAAAGATCAGGAATTCAAGGCCCAAACCTAAACATAATAAAAGCAATCTACAGCAAACCAGTAGCCAACATCAAAGTAAATGGACAGAAACTCGAAGCTATCCCACTAAAATGAGGGACTAGACACTTTCTCCCTACCTATTCAATATAGTACTTGAAGTCCTAGCCAGTGCAATTCGACAACAAAAGGAGATCAAGGGGACTCAAATTAGAAAGGAAGAAGTCAAATTATCACTATTTGCAGATGATATGATAGTATATTTAAGCGACCCTAAAAATTCCACCAGAGAACTTCTAAACCTGATAAACAGCTTCAGTGCAGTAGCTGTATATAAAATTAACTCAAACAAATCAATGGCCTTTCTCTACATAAATGATAAACGGGCTGAGAAAGAAATTAGGGAAACAACACCCTTCACAATACTTACAAATAATATAAAATACCTTGGTGTGACTTTAACGAAGGAAGTGAAAGATCTGTATGACAAGAACTTCAAGTCTCTGAAGAAAGAAATTGAAAAAGATCTCAGAAGTTGGAAAGATCTCTCATGCTCATAGATTGGCAGGATTAATATAGTCAAAATGGCTATCCTGCCAAAGCAATCTACAGATTCAACGCAATCCCCATCAAAATACCAACTCAATTCTTCACTGAGTTAGAAAGGGCAATTTGCAAATTCATCTGGAAGAATGAAAAAACCTAGGATAGCAAAAACTATTCTCAACAATAAAAGAAGCTCTGGTAGAATCACCATGCCTGATCTCATGTTGTACTAGAGAGCAATTGTGATAAAAACTGCATGGTACTGGTAAAGCAATAGACAGGTAGATCAATGGAATAGAATTGAAGATTCAGAAATGAACCCACATACCTATGGTCATTTGATATTTGACAAAGGAGCTAAAACTTATCCAGTGGAAAAAAGACAGCATTTTCAACAAATGGTGCTGGCACAACTGGCAGTTATCATGGAGAAGAATGAGAATTGATCCATTCTTATCTCCTTGTACAAGGCTCAGGTCTAAGTGGATCAAAGATCTCCACATAAAACCAGAGACACTGAAATTTATAGAGGAGAAAGTGGGGAAAACCCTTGGAGATATGGGCACAGGGGAAAAATTCCTAAACAGAACAGCAATGGCTTGTGCTGTAAGATCAAGAATTGACAAATGGGGTCTCATGAAATTGCAAAGCTTCTGTAAGGCAAAAGACACTGTCAATAAGACAAAAAAGCCACCAACAGATTGGGAAAGGATTTTTACCAATCCTAAATCTGATAGGGGACTAATATCCAATATTTACAAAGAGCTCAAGAAGCTGGACTCCAAAAAATCAAATAACCCCATTAAAAATGGGGTACAGAGCTAAACAAAGAATTCTCAACTGAGAAATAATGAAAGGCAGAGAAGCACCTGAAAAAATGTTCAACATCCTTAATCATCAAGGAAATGCAAATCAAAACAACCTTGAGATTCCACCTGTCTCCAGTCAGAATGGCTAAGTTAAAAAAAACTCAGATGACAGCAGATGCTGGCGAGGATGTGGAGAAAGAGGAACACTGCTCAATTGCTGGTAGGATTGAAAGCTGGTACAACCACTCTGGAAGTCAGTCTGTAGGTTCCTCAGACAATTGGACATAGTACTACTGAAAGATCCAGCAATGCCTCTACTGGGCATATACTCAGAAGATGTTCCAACTGGTAATAAGAACATATGCTCCACTATGTTCATAGCAGCCTTAGTTATAAAAGCCAGAAGCTGGAAAGAACCCAGATGTCCCTCAACAGAGGAATGGATACAGAAAATGTGGTACATTTACACAATGGAGTACTACTCAGCTATTAAAAACAATGCATTTATGAAATTCTTGGGCAAATGGATGTATCTGGAGGAAATCATCCTTAGTGAGGTAACGCAATCACAAAAGAAGTCACATGATATGCACTCACTCATAAGTGGATATTAGCCCAGAAACTTAGAATACTCAAGATACAACTTGTAAAACACAAGAAAACCAAGAAGAACAAATCCAAAGTATGCATACTTCATTCCTTCTTAGAATAGAGAACAAAACACCCATGAAAGGAGTTACAGAGATAAAGATTGGAGCTAAGATGAAAGGATAGACCATCCAGAGATTACCCCAACCAGGGATCCATCCCATAATCAGCCACCAAATGCAGGTACTATTGTATATGCCAGCAAAATTTTGATGAAAGGACCCTGATATAACTATCTCGAGTGAGGCTATGCAAGTGCCTGGCAAACACAGATGGGGATGCTCACATTCATCTAAAGGATGGAACACAGAGCCCCCAATGGAGGAGCTAGAGAAATTACCCAAGGAGTTGAAGGGGTCTACAACCCTTTAGGTGGAACAACAATATAAACTAATCAGTACCCCCAGAGCTCTGTGTCTAGCTGCATATGCAGGAGAAGATGGCCTAGTAGGCCATCACTGGGAAGAGAGGCCCCTTGGTCTTACAAACTTTATATGTCCCAGTACAGGGGAATGGCAGGGCCAGGAAGTGGGAGTGGGCGGGTGGGGGATCAGGGCGGGAGGGGGGGAGGGTATATGGAACTCTCAGGATAGCATTTGAAATGTAAATAAAGAAAATATCTAATAAAAAATAAAAAATATAAAAAAAGAAGCAATGGCTAATAAAAAATGAATTCGATGTCATTTTTGTAGATGTTTTGTCTTGTCTTGCTTTGTTTGGGCAATTTTTGTCTTATTGGTCTTTTGCTTTCTGGTTTTGTGTTTTTATGGCGTGTGTGTGTGTGTGTGTGTGTGTGTGTGTGTGTGCATGTGTATACATGCATGCCTGTTTCTTGTTGGGTATTTTTTTCTTTTCATGTTTTTTAAAATTCTGATTTGTTGGTTTGGTTTTGTTTTCTCATTTGTTTTTTAAAGAGAGAAAGAAAGGCCATGAAGTTGGGTGGGTAAGGATGTGGGGAGGATCTGAGAGAATCTGGGAGAAGGGGAGTATATTACATAAAAATTATCTTTAATTAACATACTATCCAGCATAAACACATACTATACACACACACACACACACACACACACACATGCACACACACACATGCACACACACACACACTCACTCTACAGATGCACACCATGATAACTTCTAGCATCAGGTCAGTTATTCTTCATCTTCCTGGCTCAGTCTAGAGTTGCCTCAGCTGTTCAGTTTATAGTGAAGCTCTTTGTTATGCTATGGAATAGGAGTCCCCCTGGGCCAGGGCTGTGTTTGTGGACTATATTCACATGCCTTTCTTCCTAGAGTTGGAAGTCCTGGCTTGTAGTAAAGAGACTTTAATTTCAGTTCTGGCTTCATCAGAATAGCTTTGGTGGAAATATGCTCAGGAAATTGTATTGTAGGAATGGGCATAAGTAATGACCTGCCTTCTCTTTTTCACAAGGCTCTTGTTAGGCTTAAATGAACTTAGATCCTGGGTCACAGCAGTGAGTCAGTATCTCGCTGTACTGATAGTCTGCTTCATTTACCTTCTGTTGTCCAAAGCCATGTTTGACAAGGGACAGCACATGCAGTACTCCAGAGCTAAGTCATGTTCTACGCTTCTCAGTCTACAGCTACTGCTTACTCACTGTGTTGGAATTTTTTAAGTTATATAAAAAAATAGGGTAATCATAAAAACTACTTCTAATTGTTTTTAAGGATGTAAGAATGATTGGAGAAGCTTTTTTTTTTTTTTTTTTTTTTTGCAGCCAGGGAAGAGGAACTTGCAGGAAATTAAGTAAAAAGGAGAGATCTGTGTGGTGGGGGCAGGGGAGGCACTGAAAACACAGCAGGGATTGGGAGGGGATTGCACGGTGCACAGCCCGTATACTGTCCAGAGTCCAAGAGTGAGAATGTGAGCAGAAACAGATTAGATAAGAGCCAAGAAAGGTGACCTGCAGGGGAATGGAGAAAGGAACATTGGATCTTTGTCTCTGGCTTATTTTCATGCCCAGCCTAAAAGAACAGGAGGAGGGCTATTGTCTTTTTTTTTTTTTCCCCTGTTAAAGAGTCTATTGGAGAAGCTTTTAAGAGTTGTTTTGCAATATGCTAAATATTTCATTGTATTTGTTTGCTCTGGACATTTTTTAAAAAAATCCTTCCTTGTGATTTTTATGGCACTATTTAGAATTTGATTTCACCTTCGTCAGTAGCCCAACCTGAACTTTTCTGACTGAACTATGAGTGGCTGTAGGGTAGGCAGCTCATGCCCTGTATTTCTGCCTTTCCCCACAAGTCACATTTATAGAGAAATTGTGCGTGCCTGTTGATTGACAGTTTCATAAGGCCCTAAAGCCATCGCTCTCCCACTTCACAAGTTTGCTTCAGGGCAACTTGTCATCTATGTATATTTAGACAAACTTAGAAAACAGATGATTCCTTAATGCTAGGACTGCTTTCTCCAAATGCTACTGGTTTGTTATAGAAATCATTAGTTTTTCAGGCCCCACCCTCCCTTCTCCCCTCTACCAAACCTGCTCTGTCAGCATCGCATCTAACAAGCCCCATGCGGAAAGACTGAGGCTCTGTTCAGGTGTGTGCTTTGCCCTTCTTTCCTCTCTTGTCTGGGGGACAGAAAAATCATGCTGCCCTCTTACCCAGATTATTTCTTAATGTTGTCTCGTTCATACTTCTAAGAAGACAGTGTTCAGAGCCAACTGCAGCTTCAATACTTAGAATTTTTAAAAAAGGAATAAAAGATTAACCCTTCTGCTAAGCACTTTGGCCACATTCTTCCTGGTGTTTTCATGCTCAGTATCTAAAGTGCAGCACCCTTTGGTACCCTTGAGGATGAATTTGTTTCTTTATGGAATGCATTATTCCATGGGGGGGGATGGGGAGAGCCAGCATCTTCCAATTTCCGAATCACTCTTATCTTTACTTGTCACCTTTCCTTTCCATTGTGTCTCTTCCACTTGCACATTTCTAAATTATTTCTGACCAAACCTAAGGCAGCCCCGGTGGAACTCTGAGTCTTCCGCTATCTCTGTGACCATCCCTTTCATACCATTTGTGTAAAAATGCAGTTCTGTAGATCTGAGTCACACTGAAATCTACTTTCATTTCTGCAGACAGCAGCTGACTGTATTGTGGGAAATGATCTCAGTGCTGCTTCCCCAGCCCAAGGTGTCATTTTCTCCAACATATTATTACCTCCTCTATTGCTTCTAAGACACAGTACTGAAAATCCCTCAGGAATCCATGGAGCTTTTTTGCTTTGGCCCTAAAACTTGTCCCAGAATGATAGGGGTCCTTCCTTGCCCTCTGATGGAAGAAGAAAAGGTAAAAATTGGCACATAGAAGCCCTACAAACTTCTTGTTTCATCTGTTTTTTGTTTTTTTTGGTTTTTTTTTTTTTTTTGGCCTTACTTCTACAGAGACCAAACTACTGCCTTCTACTCTAATAAGAGCAATGGAGACAATCTAAAGTTAGAACTGTACCATGAGAGCATGCATAGGTAGCAGACATATTTGACTAATGATGGCTGAGGTTTTCTTGTGATCATGGGAGAACAAACCAGCTGTGAGAAGCTCAGAGTCTAGATGTGAAGAACACACATCAAGTCTCAATCCCCACATTCTATCACTGCTTGGAATTTGATCCAGTCACCTTACTAATGATCTTTTAAAAGGGCAATGCTAAACCCTGCATTTCCCTGGTATATTATGTGAGTGAAAGGATTCAGGAGTTACCAAATCATTTCTAAACTGCAAAGGGACAAGTTGATGACACCTCTCAAAAACTAATTCTATAGCAACCAATAAAAAGACAATTATTAACAGGAACATTTAAATCGGTTGTTAACATTTGATTTACATTGATGATGTCATGGAAAAGCATAAAGTAAGGCCCCTAAACAAGACACTTAAAGACCAGTTAAGTACACAAGCTATAAACAACTGGTCCAGACATATACAGCCGAGCCCATGAGGAAGTAAGAGATCTGGTGCTAGTTGGAGCCTATGGCAATGTGCTGGTTTTCATAGACTTACGCACCAAGGTCCTTGAGCTAGCTGCTTTAATGAGATTGCAGCAGAGGCAGATGATGAGATACAGGCATCCCTAGGACTAGGGACTCCTAGTTCAGCAGACTTAGGCTAGTCACATTGCGTTCCACCACAGTCAACCTCTTACCACAGAACAGAGGTGTGGAGATAAGCACACTGTAAGAGAGGCAGGCTCCGACTGTAGGGCCAGTTGGCACTGTTCAGATTACAGTTCCTTAAGGCCAGGGGAGGTGTTCTTGAATAAATTATTGATGCTATTCCATGCCCTGGCACACATGATAGCACTGGTCTCCTTGGATACTGGTGAAGAAAAAGAGTGGATGTTTCCTAAGAACCAAGTGGTCACAGTGGTCACAGTGGTCACAGTGGTCACAGTGGTCACAGTGGTCTTTCCAAGTACCCAAGGCCCATAGACTTCTCTCAGAGGGGATCCTCTTGTGTGATGGTGACTGCTATATTTTACAAGTAAAATTTTCAATGAGTATTATGCTAGTTGGCATTTTATCAACTTGACACAAACTAAGGCCATTTGGGAATAAAATATCTTAATTGAGAATATATCTCCATACGATTGTTGTGCAGATGAGTCCTTACGGCATTTTCTTGACTAAAGATTGATGTGAGAGAGCCCAGCTCATTGTGGGTGGTTCTACCCCTGTTCTGGTTCTTCAGGATGGTATAAGAAATCATGTTGAACAAGTTATGAGGAGCAGGCCAGTAAACAGGGATCCCCCATGGCCTCTGCTTCAGCTCCTGCCTTCAGGCTCTTTCCTTGGGTTCCTGCCCTGACTTTCTTTGATGATGGAATATGACTGGGACATGTTATCTATATAAAAAAAAACCCTTTCTTCCTCTAGTTTCTTTTGTTCATGCCATTTTACCAACACAACAGAAACCCTAACAAAACAAATATTAAAATATGTGAGAAATTTTTATGGCTTTAAATTTAAACCAACCTAGTTTATCTAAAATATACTTAATGTGGGCCCTAGTTCCTAAGTAATGTCAGTAACTATAGACCTCCACCACAGAGCACCCTTGGAAAAATTTGTTCTGTGAGGTAAAAAAAAAGCGATGAAAATCTTCTCTACGTTATAATTATTTTCAGTTCATTGTCTATATTGTAATAAAGGAAACAACTGCAAATGAAATTAACCATATTATAAGTGATTTGTCATGCTTATTAAACAATTTACATATTTTATTTGAAAATTACCTTTTTATTTAATAAATTAAAATTGACAGAAATATTGACTTTTCTCTTAAGCCATTACTTGACCTACAATTTGAGAAAGAGGGAAACAGAGATTGTAAGGGAGAGGGAGAGAGAAGAAATTGATTGAAATACAAAGTTCTTCACAAATATGAGGAATACATTAGAAAATATGTCGCTCCCACTAACAAATATATAATGAATAATTTCCCAAATAACTTAGCATATAATGTGAAAATTTATCTAAAAATCTTTAGCCCCTATTAGCTCCGGGAAAGTTAATTTTATAACAGATTGTTACCTTATAAGTTAGAGTCAGTATATGTGGACACCATCTGTATCCGGGAATCTCATGAAGACATGCACAGATGCCTTATGATTGGGTTGTCATTGTTTCATAAGTTGGGCCCTTCAGAAGAACCTTGGCAGAAGTATGAGGGAAAAGGCAAAAAAATTGCCTGATCTGGTAGTTTGTTTCTGACATTGCTTCTAGGGATACCAACGACTAGAACTGAGACACCTTAGAATGTAATCAGAAGACAGCAGCAAAAACAGTGTGTGGACAAGGTGTCATAATGCCATTCTCTGAGTCTGACAGACAGAAGAGATCCTGTTGGGCCTCAGGCTTTGAGAGACTTCATGTTGTATATTTAATGTTTAGTTGTCCTTCCAGAGATTTTCCAGGGCTACATCCCAAGGCCCTAATTCATTGTAGACCTGCAATTTAACTTTTTTCCTCTTGTGCTCCAGATAGTCAGAAGAGAAGGATCTCAGGAGAAAGCAGCAGCAGTTAGGTTCTTACTTCTGTCATTGACTGCTAACAGAACGTTTCCTGTTGGACTTAACAGGATTTGGCTTAATGACAGTTGCATAATTGGTGACTTAGCCTTCGTCAGAATGTCACTTCTACATGGTTCCATATCACCAATTTTTACCTCCTTCAGAAGATAACAAAGAGGTAGGTGACATTAGACTTGTTTCCAGAGGCAGAGGCGGGATGGAAAGGGACATTCGTGGGACCTATGGGTCACATGGGAAATTCTCTAGGCAACTGGAAGATCATAAAAAGCTCCACTGGGAGCCAAAGAGTTAGCAAGGAGGAAACAGCTGGGATGGACAGATACAGAGTAATGGGTTTTTCCTCATCAGTTGGTTTTGGGATGACCCTGTCATTGTCCCCTCATTCATTCTTAGAAGTCTTAATTCTTGGGAATGTATCAACAATCCAATCTCTTCAAAAAGATTTTTCTTCTCATTTATCTTTTGAAATCAACTTGGAAACTTTAGATAAAAAGTATGATCGTTTTCTTCACCCCTAAAAGTTCAGCGCTTTGAGAGAAGGAGGTTCCTTGAGATCAGGGAGTTTCATACCTCAGGAAAGAACCATCTTATAACTCTTTGGTGATGAATAAATAAAAAGAAAAAAATTAAAAAGAATGTCCAAGCATGGAACAGAGAAGGCCATTCAGAGAGCGCAGTCTCATAAGGTCCCTGGGAAGTGTGTCTGGATTTCTCCCCTTCCTGAGTCTCTGTGTCAGCAGGTACTTGGAAGTTGAGAGCTGAAGGTGGACTTACAGAGTTTGGCCAGAGATTCTGTGAACAGAGTTCTGGGGCTGCTTGCATATCCATTTCTTTTAAAAATACATACATATATATTTCCCCCTCTGAATTAAAACCACAAGTATTTGAACTACTCCCAGAGGAATGAAATCCCAGACCTGTGGAATGTCAGTCGTGGAAATTAAATGGCCACCACGTGACCTAGCAAGTGCCAGTGTGGAACATAAACATGTGAGGCTGAGCAGACCACTGTTTACTCTAACGTTAGAGATGACAGGCAATCACTTTCCAAGGCTGTGGCCAGAGGAGAAACTCACAGAAGGCTTAAGTCAAGAGTCTTTGAGAGCAAATTGACTATTTGTCTGTGATTCTCCAGCAAATTAAGGATCTGCTCTTGTAATGCTGGACAAGGAATCCCTGACAAAACTGCTAAACACACACGGATGCATTCTTTTTTTCCAGACACAAAAGACCAAGGTGGTTAGGACCAGCTTGCTCAATCTGGCTTGCAGCTGTGCATGATGGAGAAGCAAGGATGAACACGTTACTCTGGTGTGATGGTGGGAACTGGGGCTGGGAAGAGAAGACGATGGACTGCTACAGGAACCAAGTGGAGAGGGGGTGACGTTCGATGGGTCTACAGGGGGGTCAGGACTCAAAACTGGAGGAGGAGAATGTGGTAGATGGAGTAGCACACACTCCTAATTGCAGCGATTGGGTGGCAGTCTAGGGAATCACTGGTTTGAGGCCAGTCTTGGACCTATGGAAAGATTGAGGGCAGCTTGGACTACAAAGGAAGGAAGGAAGGAAGGAAGGAAGGAAGGAAGGAAGGAAGGAAGGAAGGAAGAAAGGAAGGAAGGAGGAAGGGAAGGAGGGAGGGAGGGAGGGAAGGAAAGAAGGAAGGAAGGAAGGAAGGAAGGAAGGAAGGAAGGAAGAAAGAAAGAAAGAAAGAAAGAAAGAAAGGAAAAATGAAGGAAAGGAAGGAGGGAGGAAAGTGGAGGAGAGAATGGAAGATTGGGAGCAGAGAAGAAGGGAGAAATGAGAAACAATAAGGAAACGTGGAGTATGTGAAGAGAAATAGTGGGCCAACAAGATGGGCAAGGCGGCTTAGCACAGGCACAGAGAGTGAGCAGAGGTAAGTGCCTGACTGCTGGAGAGAACACTGTACACACAGCAGGCTTGGCCAGACAGCCACTGCACAGCTGGAATCAATCTGGGCAGCTGCCCAGACCCACTCCAAGGAAGCAGTGGAAACCCTTCCCTTTGGTTTGGCAGGGCTAGGCTCAAGCCTGCCAGGAATGCCAGCCTGTTTGGGGCAGCCATAGAGAGGAAGAAGTGTTATATGGACCCATGCCTGCTACACTCTGCCTTTTTTTTTAATCCATGGAAGTTCTGGGAATAGGGTATGACTTGCAAAGAGAATTTTAATATTTAGTGAAGAAAGAGTAAAATTCACTCAGCTATATTCTGGCCTTCAAAACATTAAAATTGATGTCCCATTTCATAGTACAAAGAAGCACACTCTTAGCCAAGTTATGCAGTTAGATGAATGGTTTGTATTTACACCTTTCTCTTCTATGCCCTCTCTGATTTTAAGCATCTCAGTTCATTTTATGAAAGTATGATGTAGCCTCTAACATGTTAGACTCAGTTTCTGAGGAGGAGATGTTAAATGAGTGACTTATGCCCAGGTCCTGTCTTCAGGCTGCTTGTAAGCACTTCTATTGTATTGTATCTCTCCCCAGAGTCTTGGGGATTTTGAGTCAAAACCAGAGTAAGGGCAAGCCATTATGGCCAGCTAACAACACCATGTTCTGATGGTTCTTCAAAGAGGCAACATGGCCAGCTGGAAAGGTTGTATGGATTATAAAGGAGACAGCAAGACAGCCTGGGATATATTTCTAGGAAGTACATTGCCTAGCTATGTAATCTGAGACTCTAGAATTTTTTTGGAGGACCATGGGTTTCCTCTTTTTAAATGGCATGGGAGTAAATGACCACTAGAGTCCTTCCTACTGTTCTGTGACACAGTTGCAATTCTCAATTCTCCCCGAATTCCCACTTGCACCAATCTTTAATAAGTCTTGGTTTCAAACAAGATATAAAATTTCAGAGTTGTTTTTAGTCAAGGAATAGAATTTCCTCACTATTCAGGTACTCGAGAAGAACTTTATGTTATACAAAGAACCAATTCACTATGAAAATTTAATTTAGGAAACAGGAATTAAATAAAATATTTCTTAAATCACTTTAATGAGTTTACAAAATTGAAGTAAATCTATTTGTTCTCTAATGATAATGTTCAGAGCTACAGATTCAATTCTGTCTTTCAAATGGCTTAGGGTGGTGATGGGGGAAAGGGAAAGTATATTCATATCTAAAAATGATTAAATAAAAATTTATTCCTTAATTATCCTTCTCACAGCTGTGGTGAGGAAAATCATGAATGCTCACCAAAATTTAAAGTGCCTGGGCTGTGAGCTTTCAAAGTACCTTTCTCCTCCTCCTCTTCTTCTTCCTCCTCCTCCTCCTCCTCCTCCTCCTCCTCTTTCTCCTCTTCCTCCTCCTCCTCTCCCTCCTCCTCCTCTTCTTTTTTCTTCTCCTTCTCCTTCTCCTTCTCCTTCTCCTTCTCCTTCTCCTTCTCCTTCTCCTTCTCCTTCTCCTTCTCCTTCTCCTCCTCCTTCTTTTTCTCCTTCTCCTCTCCTCCTTCTCCTCCTTCTTCTCTTCCATTTGACTTTTAAAGTTATGAAGAATGTCTGCTTTCAAAGTATCCATCATAATGCAGAAGAGCAATTATTTTAAGAGTTATTATGCAAAAGCAGGTCTGCTCATTTCCTTCAAGGATCTCTGAACATTCTGCCGTTTCTTGGTGCACATTTTCTCTTTGCCCCACTGTGCAGTTCCTCTCTGTATGAACTCTCCTTTAAGCTGTTCACCCGGGATATTGAGCTGTTTGCTTGATCAGACTGTACTAGAGCAAAGACCCTCCAAATGCTGTTCTCCCAGCAGCCACAGCCTACTCTAGGAGCATTCCAGCAATTCACATTTACAAGCCTCACTTTGATCTGTGGAATCAAAAATTCTAGATGTGGTACTTAACAACCTGTTTAAAACAAATCTTTCAGTAGATTACAGGTTCGAGACAGAGGTAACAGAATTGGAACAGAAGTAGAAAAACAACTAAGGGGGAAAGAACTCAGCCTTCTTTGTTTTGTTTTGTAACAGATTTATTCTTTACTACCCCAAGTCACATGCTTTTGGAGTAACTCTTCATGTTTGACTATATGTAGAAACTTTTTCATAGGTTATTTAATGTGTAATGGGGGAGATACGTAATTTTTTGCCCTTTACTTTATTCTAACTCTGTCATGATTCTAAGTCCTTTGACCCATCTTCCTTGACATCTCTTTTCTGTTAAAAGAACTCAGTGCCCCTATCAGTGTTTGAGTGTGCTGCCATTGCTATAAAACCTAATGTAAAAACAATGCAATATTTCCTAGACTGGATTTATGGAAAGCCTAAACTTTCTCATGTTGGAACAGCAGTAAAGGCCATAAAGATGTCCCCAGTTACACCCCTGACCTATGCTTACTTAACTTTGTGTCAGAATATGGCAAGATATGCAAGGGAACTTTTTCATTTGTCCTTGGTTGTCATAGCCCAAAAGTCCAAGGGTTCGTTTTGATCTGGATTATATCTTCTGTTGTTTATATTCTCTTTCTTTCCATCTATTGTTCTGCACCTTGTTTTTTGAGACACTTTCTCACTGAACCTGGAGCTCTCCAAGTGGCTAGACTGCTTATCACATCTGCAAGATCTTGTCTGTTTCTCAGTGCTGAGTTTACAGGCATATGCCACCACATCAGTTTTTAAAAGTATGGGTGCTGGAGATCTGAGAGCAGGTCCTCATGCTTCACAAGCACTTCGTCTGCTGAGTCATCTCCATAGCCCTTTTATGTTTTGAATGTCTACATTTGGCAAAGGACAAGTGGAACCCTTCAGAAAGACATCTTCTAAGGAACTATGGATGATAACATGAAGCCATGCTGAGGAACGTTGAGTGTAATTAGCCTCTAAGGTGCCATGCACCCTCAAAAACGTTGTGTTTTCACTCTCATCTTTATGTTCCCAATCTTGGGTAAAAGAAATCCCACATCTTGTCATATGATAACAATAATTTGGGGATTTTTTTAATGGATAGAACAAGTAAGTCATTCTGTTGTAGAGGTTCAGAGGTAAAGGTTACAAGCTTGGCATGGAAATTAACATATCTTCAGCATCATAGGTACCAAGGTCTTTCTAATAAACATGGGTTTTATCAGTAGTAGGGTCCCCTAAGATGTTGGTATATTCAAACACTGGAATGAAGAAATAATGTACTTTTGCCATCATAAATTTAATATTTTATAAGCTAAGGGCTTTCTGCTTCTAATACTTCCAGATCAGGAAAGATTGCAATATTTACTCACTAGAGCTACTTTTTCATAGGTTATCTGTTCATGACATGTTATGGCATATATTGTGTCTTCCCAATATTCATAAATTGAACTCCAACCTCAAATTTCTCCAAATGTGACTGTGCTTGCATACAATGTCTTTAAAAAGGCATCCAATTGAAAGTCATTAAGGTGGGGCTTTGTCTGATGTGAGTAATGTCCTTATAAGTAGATATGATTAAAACATACATACTGGGATAAAAACATGAGAAGACACGAGAAGAAGAAAAGACAGGGAGATGGGCTTTTAAAGAAACCATTTGGCCTGCCCTTTGACTTTAGACTTAAACCTCTAGGACTGATGACCCGATTATATATTGTTTAAACCACTCAGGACATGACCTTTGCTGTGATGGCCCTAGGACAGAATATACTACCCTGCCTGTGAATCATAATGTACCACAAAAGGAATAGCTGTTTCTGACCAGGAGTATAGCTTGGGTCCCTCCATAATGGTGGCAAATCTCTCTAAATAAGATTTCTCTCTAACTGCCCATGAATCATGAACTTCTCAGCCCCATCTAAGCCTAATGTTTTGTTTTTCTGCTATTATATCCAGAAATACTTCTTCCTAGAATAATAAGAATCCAAGACAGTTAAAAAGGTCAACTAGTCTACCTCCCTTCCCCATCATCTGTTTTTAGACAAGAACCTGAAGTCCTAAAAGGTTAAGCATTTTTATTTTAGTTGCTGGTTAGTTACTAGAATAGCCAGGCTTTAATGCAAAATCTCTACTTCAATTCTAGATGCTTTCATCACATTAAGCCAACATTGATTTTGTTTATTTATTTTTCATAGAATTATTAAAATCCTACAATGGGCTTTGTGCCATGATTAAGATTTTTAGCCTAAGGATGGTGTTTCTAAATCAGAGTGAACATAGAAACATACAATGAGACTTTAAAATAAGCTACATAGATGGAAGGGGGTCAGAAGAAAGGTAGCCATAGGGACAAAGACAGAGACAGAGACAGGGACAAAGGAGAAATACAAATCTGGGCTAAATGACAATGAGTCTCTTGGGGCTTCATATGAAACTACCTCAGCAGCCTTCTAGCAGTATTTTCAGAAGAGTTGCAAATGATATATTTCTGAGAGTCCCATGTATCATTGCAGCTAACTGTACTCAAGCATTTCATTTTCAAATCTTTCAGTTATATTCATAACTGAGTTTCAATTCAGGGAAGGAGACCTGATTCAGTTAAGGAGACACTTTTCTTTCTTTTAGCTCCAAAATTTATCAGAGCCAAAATAAGCACAATTATTCAGAATTTTCAGCTGTAAGTCGGGGTTCCTCTGTGGCAAAGAAAGGAGAGGTTGGTGCATCTTACTTTTTGGACTTCTTCTCAAGCATAGGGCAGCAGCATGCAGTGCGATTGCCATGAATGGTCTCATTCTAATTATATTTGCCCCAGTGTATGCTTAGAGGCCTGGGAAATAAGATGTTATCCCTTTTGCACACTGGAGTAAAAAAGAATTTTCGAGTACAGTATACATCTATTTGTTGCTGGGAAATGAAATTTATGTCTTTTCAGCATAGAATTTGCTGGTTTATGTTTTCAATATCAATTACATTTATTTTTGTTGTTAAAGATGTTAGAAAAGAGAAAGAAGATGTTATGAGCATAGTAAATAAGGGGAAAACTCAAGATGAGAGGGACCAAGAGTCCTAGAGAAAGTTAAACAAAAGGAAATGCTGAAGAACAATAGAAAAGAATGGGGATGTTTATAAAAGGAAAAAGGAGGAGGCCACATATGACACTGAGAATTTGAAAGAAGTCATGGTTTAAAAGCAAGGCTACAATATAAATTGCTAACTCACTAAAAACATGCTCTCGAATGTCTACCTGAACCTGTGATATTGGTCAAGGGCACTTATGACCTCATCCGCAAACCCGTGAGCAGATCCTCTGAACAGAGCAGTTACTGTGGAGGTCTTCGTTAACTCTGTTGTAGTCATTTGGTCCTTATCACTTCCACAACTTACTCTTGTCAATAGCGTATGCTGACTAATTGTATTGTGTGAATTTTCACAAGCTTCCATTTCATTTTTTTAAGTATACATTTCAGATGTGCTTTGATGATGATGTCATTTTTCATGTTTCTAGTGGCTATTAAGCCTGCTGCTCTTTAACGAATGACTTGGATTCATGGAATGAGTCCATCCTCTTTTAGGCTGCTTATGAAAGTCACTGTTCCCAGTTATCATATCTGGAGGGAGAGAGACATTTCAGTGGACACGGTGAAAGGTGAACACCAGAAAAAGCTTTGAGTGGCTGGATGCTCGCTGGGATCCAGGATACTTATTCCACCTGAGATCAGGTATATTCTCGTTCAAATGAATATTTTGATATTTGCTTCCAGAATTTTTGAGAAAAGCACATAAAAACTCTTATGCTTAGAAGTTAAAGGGAAGAACAACCCCAACAGATGAAAACTAAGACTACAATTTTAAATGCGAATTAATGAGGAAATAGAGGAATTGATGAAGGAAAGTTGCCTCCCCTCCTTCATTTAAAATCTATTTAAATATACATTTTACAAAAGTCTCTAAAAGACAAAACATATAAAAATATGTGCAGTAAAGTAGCAACTTCTCTATTGATGGTAAAGTAGGCACCCTAAATGGTTACACATGTGAATAGATGGGTATGTGTAGATAGTATGTTTTGTGTTCACTTGGAGGTACCATCCCTCCAAAGGATGAAAAATCCTTTCTTTTATTTCCCTAAAAAGACACTAAAGGGAATTTGAAAGAGAAAATTATGGAAAGTGGACAGCAATGAAAATATCATTTCACTCAGGTTCATAAATCATTTTAAAAAAGTCTCTCATTTCCCATCACCTAGTAAATTTATTGAAAATTTATCACCCATCCTTTCAGGGAAACTTTCCCCATTCAGAACAGAAAGGATTTTGACCTATAATGCTTAAGAGCGAAGCTAGAATACCATTGTAATTCTGTGGCTCCATTTCAAAACTAGCCTGTGTTTTACAGAATTTCAAATATCTAAGTCATTTCCAGTCATAGGAGCTAAAATTGGCCAGGGTGGAACTTGTGGCTGTCAGAATTGATAAACATTTCCTGAATGCCAATTGGTTGGAGACCCATGTCTCTGAATGCCATTAAAACAGTCTGAAGTCTACCTCAACATGTAACCCCAAGTTTTAATTGCTTGTCGGGAAGTTAAGACTTTGTTTGGACAAGTTCAAACAAATTTTTTAGTCTCACATTCTACCAACCAGGGGTCTTATGGAAGCTGTGATCTCTGTGTGAATCAGGGCAAGTTATCTGACTCCCCACAAGGAGGAGAATAATAAAACCCTCTCCCATTTCTCCTGTGAATAAGGGCCTTGCTGCAAGGATTCAAGACTTTCAAAGGCCTCACAGAGTTACAAGAAGATAAGAAATAAAAACAAAACAAAACTATCCAAAATTGATCATGGTAGCAAATGACTGACTTGTGTTGGAAGAATTTTCTTTTCTATGGCAGGGTTCATTTTCAGTAAAACTGTCAAAGGAGGGAGTGTTTCTGGGTTTCACTGCCCTGTCTCCCACTCCTTCTCTATGTAGTGAGCTCTTAGCCCAGCTGAGGGTTTGCTGCATGGCTGTAGACTGTCCTGAAACTAGCTTTTCAAGGAGTGATTTGTTGGTAGGCCCCAGAACCTCACTAATGGGAAGGGACCTTTAGTCCACAATTGCCAGACTGTCTGACCTAGTCTAGGCAAAGAGACAGTAGATGCTGGAGCCTGTCACTTTAGAGAATCATGGAATCAGGAATCAAAATTCTGTCATTCTCCTCTTTGTGTCTTTCCTTTTTACTTCTGTTTGAGTCAGCTCCACTCTCTTCCACTGGGGACTAGTCTCTTTCACAATGGAGGATGGGGCTGCTTACATCTCCAGTGCCCCCTATCCCATTGCCAGAGATGTTTGCTTGTTTGGGAGCCAGAATTAAACAGTATTGATGATGAAGAGCCTTGATGACTCTTACCCAGTGAGGCCACAAGACACACTGAGATCAGGAACTTTCTAGAATGGGCCCAGCTTGCTTGAAAGCTGGGATCCTGTTGAACTACTGGAGGAACATGACAGAGAATTTCTAGAAGGATGGAACAGACTGAGTTACCAATGCCTATCTAAGAAACCCACAGATGCATTTGACACTAATCTCTCATACACATTCAACTATTGCAATAAATGAGTAACCATGGGATATTGTTCATGAATATTTGACTCCCAGGTCTCTACGGCCTGTGAAAGGGGACCATTTCCCTTTGTCTCACTGGTGTTCTTTAACATTGTTTATACCATTCTAGTGGAGTTTATTTTTTGTTTTAGTATTTTTTTTAGATTTATTTATTTTAACTTTGGTGTATGAGTGTTTTGGCTGCATGCTTGGTACCCTGGAGTTCAGAAGAGATACCCTAGATCCCCTAGAACTGGAATTTTAGATGGTTGTCAACTGCCATGTGTGTGCTGGGAACTGAACCTGAGTCCTCTGAAGATAACCAAGTTCAAGCTTCTCGTACAGTAGGTAGATACATAAAAAAATGTGTGCCCACCAATTTTTCTAAGTAAACAACCAAATTTTAAATGGTCTGAGTAGTTTACTATTTAAACAACCTTGGCAGTTTTGCTTACAGTACTTAAATAGTCTTAGAATTTACCTGGAGTTTGAATAAAGATTTTATATTAGGCCTCCTTAAATTGGAAGCCCTAGTTAGGACATCAAAGACATACACATTTAATTTATTGCTGTGACACTCAATGCCTGGACACTAACACTGAGTTTTATTGAAGGTGCGCTCCTGTCCCTGATCCCATTGTGATCTAAAGAGTTTGGCTTCCAGTCTCTCCCCTTCCTAATGCAGGAGCTCTGAACAAGCTGTATATACTTGCTAACCCTCATATTTGTCCTTTGAAAAATTGGGGTAATATCAGCTGTTATTGCTTTATAGTGTTAATATGAAACTCAAAAGGAGATAAGCCTATGAAAAATATGCTAAACTGTACATTACTATGGTGTTTTTTATGATAATGGCTCCCCACAGGCTCATATGTTAGGATGCTTGGTCCCCAGTGAGTGGAACTATTTGGGGAAAGTTAGGCAGTTTGGCTTGTTGGAGTAGGTGTGCCCACTGAGGGACGTTTAAAGGCCCATGCTAGTTGATCTCACTCTCTCCTCCTGAAACTTGTGAATCAAATGTGAGCTCTCAGCTACTTGTCCAGTGCAATGCCTGCTGGCCTGCCAGTCACCATGCTCTCTACCATGATGGAAATGGACTAACCCTCTGAAACTGTAAGCAAGCCCCCAAATACATGCTTTTCTGTTAAAGTTGCCTTGGTCATGATGCTTTTTCACGGAAATTGAACAGCAACTAAGACAATTGCTTTAAGATGCTAATACTAATAATGTGCTGTCTAATAGTTTTTTGGTATCATAGGTTTATCACCTACGGTCATGATATATAATCTCTCTTATCATCTATCTCAGCCTATTTAAGTTGCTGTAGCAAAATAGCAGATATTTGGAGGCTTAAACAATGTGAATTTATCTTCATATTGTTCTGGAGGCTAGAAGGTCAAAGTTAAGGTGTTGGCAGGTTTGTTTCCATCTGAGGCCTTTCGTCTTGGATTACAAATGGCTGACTTTATGCCACATACCCACATGCGTTTGCTTCTATGCATGGATACCCTCTTGGTTTCTCTTTGTCTTACTACATGTACAAGAATTCTCTGGGGGTAGGACTCTACCCCTAGAAAGGCTTTTATTCCTTGAGTACAGTTACAATAAGAGATATCGTTTTCTTACATGAATTTGTGGGTGAAACAGTTCAGAACAATCCATGCAATAACAAACAATCAGATACTTCTCCAGAAAGATCATGAGCATGACTTTTGAACATCTTCTAAACTTCTAAACTTTCTATACTTGAAAATGTCACCAATATTTAGCTAGTAGAAATGTATTACATAGCACTCAATGGCTGGTTAAAGGAATGGAGGCGTAAGTGCGGATAAATGGCAGAGTGAGAAGAAGGAAAGAGTAGCTTCTCAAACAATGACAAAGGAAATTGTGTACAAATGACATCTCTCCATACTGACTACCCATAGAGCAAACTGTCAGGTTTATTAAAATTACCTACCCTTCATTAGTTGTCTACCTGAGTAATGGTAGCCAGTACTGTCCTGGCCACCAAGTACTGTCAAAATCAGAGTATACATGAAGAAAAATATCCATCCTCTTCAGCTCCTTAAGTCTCAAATGACTGCCCCTGTGAGGCTGTCCTTGATAAAATTATTCTATATTGAGTTCTGGTAAAGTCAAGAGGTTTGAAAATAATGGTCTGAGGGAGAAAACACAAATCGTATCATAGAGATGGTGACAAAGGGAAAAGATATGGTGACTCTTAGAAAGAGGATATATCATAGACCTTAGAGACTTGCCTCAAGATCCTGGTAAAATCTTTGGTGGTTCTCAACATTCCTAATGCTGTGGTCCTGTAATATAGTTCCTAGTGTCATAGTAACCCCTGACCAAAAAAAAAATTGCTTTGCTACTTCATAACTGGAATTGTGCTACTGTAATGAATCATAATGCAAATATCTGCTATGTAGTATATTTGATATAAACCCCTGTACTTGGGATGTTAGACTCTCAAAGGGAATGAGGAAAATGAATATAGCTAGTCTCCTTTAAATCCAAAATTGGCCTGTGAAATGATTGCAAAGATGCAGGGGTTTCGAGATGCTGAATCTCAGGTATTTTATTTTCACCCAGTTAGTAGCTTGAATTACAAAGTTCTCCTCATCTTGTCATTGTGTCCTTGGTCCCTCCACAGAAAGAAGATATGACAGAAGGCCAAGTGTAAGGAATTACAGAAGTGAGAGACAGGCATTGAATAGAGATGCAGAGGCTGCCCCCAAAAGTATCCATGTAATTGTGTGATACGTATGTCTGAAGCAGACTAGATAGATGCCTAGCAGCACCAAAGGGACGGCTGAGCTGCATGGAGGGAGCCTTACTGCCTTCTCTTTTCATTACCAGGTTCAAGAGAGCTTAGCATACAACCGATTCTTAGCTTAGTTGGAATGAATGAGTAGTTGTGAAAAAAAAATCCGAGGAGTCTTGCCGGTGCACTTCTCTGCCTCTTTCCACCACAAGATCACAAGCTGCCTATTTTATTCCTTCATTTTCCTAGCTGTAGTAGACTGCTCTCAGTCTTTTACCCTGTCTCCACCAACAGATTTTTTGACTTAAGTTTCTTTTTCCTTTTTTTCATATACGTTATCTGTTTATTTCAAATCTAATTATCCTAAAAATCTGAAAGAATGTTTTCAGAAGGCAGCCTCCACATCTCTATTCAATATAAAGCCAACAAGCAGTGATCACAAGACTTGGATTCATAAGAGAGGAGAGAGAAAGTTTGTAAAATTTTGAATAAGTTTGAATGCAGGCATTGAGGAAGGGCCACTGTGCTGGAATAATCCAGGGGCCCAGGAGACTGGCTGCCTGGCCTTAGAGAGTGTCGAAGTCCAAGATCATCCTTCATCCTTGCAGAACTGGAAACCAGTTTTGTTTTCCACCAGAGAATGAATAGTGTCCAGTCCACCTGTAAGATATGGTATAAACCAGTCTGTCCATTAACCAACTTATCCCAAATACTGTAACAACAGTGCTGGTCACACTGCTTCCAGATAGCAAAGTTTTGCCAAACAAGGCTTCTTCTTGGTGATCATGGAATCAGAACCAAAGGATTTTGAGTTAAAGCCTGTGATTCAGGTGCCAGAAGGACAGGGACTTGAGAAGTGGACACTGCGACACTGACTGTATCATGGTTCCCACATGCTCTGTGCATTTATTGCAAATGAAACTCCTTCCTAATGCATCTCCCCCCACCCCCCAAAGAATTTTTGGAAACTTTCTTTGGTACAAGGCTTCTGATGTACCATGTGCTTCAAATGTAGTTTTTAGAGAAATCTTGCTTTCTCCATAATTTCAACTGTTTTTTGAGCACCCCATTTTATACTGCCCCATTCCCATCTATGTGATCATTTGCTGAGAATGCTCACTGAGGAGTCAAAGAAACCTTGCGTCAAATCCAAGCTGAGTGAATGTGGGGCAATCACCTAACTTTTCTGAGAATGCTTCCTCATCTGGAAAATGGCTCTGAAATAGCTGAGAAAGCATTGTTAGGATTAATTACGGCGAAGCGCTTGGCACGCAGGCCAGCCCTCACTCACAGAGAGCAACAATCAATGCAGCTGGTATTCATCATCTCGCACTTCTCTATCCCGCTCTCCTTTCCTAAGCACCTACGGAATGGGTCTGGCCTCATGTTAGGCCAGACATCCAGCATAGAGTAATTACTACTACTGAATATTAAATTTAGCTCCTAGCTTCCTGGCTGCCAAGGCCCAAAGGGCCAAATTAATCATTGCCAAAGGCTTAAGTTTGCGTGTATGTGTGTGTGTGTGTGTGTTTCCTTCTCAGAACTCAGGTTCATTTGAACCTACGATACATGCCCAGGGAGTTCAAGACAAGAAGGAAACTCTAAGAAAGACTACCTAATTTGGGGCTTCCAAATGCTGAAACATCAGATGACAATGAAATAGCTCAATAGGCCAACCTTGGTAGTAACATGAATAGCCAACTTGAACAGTAGCCCAGGCTTCTCCGCATTCCTGTCAGGGTAGGTAGCTATTGAGCTCATCATTCTTTGACAATAGGACAAGTCTGCTGAAATGATGATGATTTTGGATAATATAGATGTAAAGTTAGAACAATCAATTGTGTCCTTACAGTTTTAAGTAGAGTGTTTCGAACTGAATTTACATGGCTGAGATACGCGAGTGCCTCTCTCATATTGAGCAGTTCATGTTAATAAGAAAGACCCAGGGCATCACATCACCATATGCTGGCAGTCACTTCTCTGGACCTGAGATAGAATCAAAGTAATTGCTTCATAAAGCAAAGCAGTTAGTAATAACCTAAACTCCAAAAGCCCTTTTATTTTCTGATTCATATCTTTAATCAATTTGCAACATGAAGCAATTGAGTTTTCCCTCTAGTTTTCCAATTGTTTGCTCAGAAGGGCTTCTCCACCGCCTTTGACTGACGTGACATTATTGCATTTATATTGACTTTTACAGCAGATTTTACAACATTCGAGATGCATACGTTACAAGAACGTGTAGCATGGGAGCATTTCAAGATGAAAGTAAGCCATAGAGAGAGTGCCTACCTACAGTGCCTGCCATTCACACTGTGAGGACATTACAAATAGCAAAGGAGGCTTGGCTCCTGAGTGTCATCAGCTTCCAAAGGCCCAGGAGCTGTCTCATACTCTCCTCTGAGACATGGAGCAGGGAAGGCCTGTGATGGGCTGGTTGCTTTTGCCTTTGCTATGACTAGGCTATTCTGAAACATTGCCTTAGATACTTAAAACCAGCAACACCATTAGGTTTCTAGTTTCCGTGGCAGGGCAAGAGGGTGCTGGAGCAGGTGCCCTGACTTGAGCAATGAGACTACACTGCTTTTGAGAACTGATGAATCCATCAGTAGAGCCAAGAAGCAGCTAGGGGCTGTTCCCAGATGAAAAGCTGCTGCTGCCATTCCTCTCTTTTGTCTTTGCTACACATTCCCACCAGACCTGTGACTGCAAGTGGGCCAGAAACATTTGGAAGATGGGTTTCCACATGTAAAGAGCCTTCCATTTCTGCCTCTATATTCTGCTCTAATTCATATCTCTCCTTTCAATGTTGGGCTTCCTGCCCAAAATCATACCTCTTGGCTTCTATATCATTCTGGCTACAAGGCCTGGTCTTTAGTCAACATCCAAGCCCTGTCAACAGGTTGCACCATTTTCTTTCCAGGGATCTTGAGTCTTCAGCCATTCCAAGGTATTTTCACCTTGTACATCCCTGCTTTTACTATTGGTACTCATGCTTTCTATTACCTGTGGCCTACTGATTCTCTTATTGCTGAAGGTTCGAAGACAGTAAGCGCATAAGAGCAGAGCTTGACTCCCTAGATTTGTATCCCATTGTTAACATTTCCTTTGAGACCAAAGGACAATGACTTAACCTTTTGGTACCTCAGTTTTCTCAACCATGAAGTGAGTCAGAGTGAGACCTGTCAGTGGATTGTAAATATTCATCTCTTGGTTATATTTGAAGAGCTCAGAGCAGCTTTCAACAGAATAAGGGCTACTGAAGTGCATGCTGCTATATGATACAAGATAGTTATGTCTGTCTGTCTGTCTGTCTGTCTGTCTGTCTGTCTGTCTCTCTCTCTCCCTCTCTCTCTCTCTCTCCCCTAAGAATACCCTTCCCACATTTTTAATGACCTAAATATAATCCTTTCATATTTCGCAGAAGTAATTCATCCTCACCGAAGCCAATCTCCTTGCAAGGTAGACTAGGCTGTTTCTTGGCCCATTGCTCCTTCCATGTGTATTTCTTGCTTCAAAACTTGTACTTTTTTGACCAGACAAGTGTGGTTTTCCTCAGCCAGCACCTTGAGCTGGAAATCAACCATGCTTGTGTTCCTGCCTGCAGGCATGCAATCACAGAGGTTCTGTCTACATATAAACAATATGGTACAAAGTTACTTTCTCCTGCGTTCACTATGACTGAATCTTGATGTACAGCAGGAAAAGCTCAATGTTACAGCCAGAACTCAAGCTGGCAAGATACACAAATCCTGCTCTCTTTTCAGTCTTTACATACCTGCTAGGTAGTACTAGTAAGATTAGAATCTGGAAAGGGCTGACTTGACATTTTTCTACTGAAGAGTCTAGAAGTGGCTTGCAGTTTCTGTCTGACATAGGCCCAGCTTCCCTCAAACCTAGTGAAGCACCTCACTAGCCACTGGGGATCCGTAGAAATGAATGACATCATTGTCCATATTTCGGATAGGTATGCTTTTATCATAGCCTTGTGACACTTTTGCCACATCCTTGATTTTATGGGCACATGTTCACCATGTCTCTGATGGATACACTTTTACCATGGCCTCTTTATTTTTACAAACTTTTTCAATAAGAATACCCTTTTGTGGAGCTTACTCAATTTTGTATTGTTTTTATTTATTTATTTCTAACAACATAGTTGATATCTCTTTGTCTTTTCTCCTGTACTATAAAGTCCTTAAGTTGGAAACAAATTCAGCTATTTTTTCAATTACTTTTACAAAATGAAAATATAAAAATATCACTGTTAAATAAAAATCTTAAAATACAGTGTGAAATTAAAAACAAGAATATGCTTTCTGTCCCTCTCCATATTGTCAACTTCAAGCATATTCTTCCTGATATTTCATTTCCTTATCTATTGCTTATCTCTCTGCCTGCCTCAATCAGTGTTTTATTCCTGTGAAGAGAGACTGTGGCCAAAGATACTTTTATGAAAGAAAGCGTTCAACTGGGAGCTGGCTTACAGGTTCAGAGGGTAGGTCTGTTATCATCACGGTAGGAAATATGGAGGCCAGCATGACAAGTATGGTGCTGTCGATAAGCAGCTGAGAGCTATAACTTGATCAGCAGACAGTCAGAGCAAGAGACCAGGCCTGCATGGACTTTTGAAAACCCAAACTTCACTCTCAATCCACACCTCCTCCAATGGGGCCACATCTCTTAATCCTTCCAAGTAGTTTATTAACTGGGACAAAGCATACAAATCTGTGAGCCTATGGGGGCCACTCTTATTCAAACCACCATACTGTCATACTGTCTGTCTGTGCATCCATCTGTCCATCCATCCATCCATCCATCCATCCATCCATCCACTATCTATCTACCTATCTGCCTTATCTATCTATCTATCTATCTATCTATCTATCTATCTATCTATCTATCTATCTATCACCACTTTTTTATCAATAAACATAATGTATTCAAGCAAAAGATCAATGCTCTACAAGTCCCCTCCCTTCATCTCTATCATAATCATTTTTTCCAACCTGCTCATGTGCTGCCCTCCTAAAAGTGTGCTTACTAAGTCAAGAATCATGAGCATTTAAGGCTAGCAATCCCCCAAACTCTTCAGCAGAAATCTGGCTTCCTCTTCCCTGACTGTTAGGTTAGCAGGCTCTGACTGTTCCTTTATCCCTCTGCTTTTCCATGTGTCTTTTGTGCCCTGTGAGTCTTGAATTCATCTTCCTACCCACTCTTTGCCATACCCAGTGCTTTACATATGGCAAGTATTCAAGAAAAGTCTCTTGTAAGAATGAATGGACATTCAGAAAGCCTAGTATAATACTACCCAATCAAGACCAGGCCCATCTGCTAGGTAGACAGCATATGTAGTTCAGGGACTTCGCATGTCGCTTTCAGGAAGTTACTGAGCTCTTTTTGTTTCCTCAGTTTCCCATTTATCCAGTAAGTCTATAGATATTGGCCTGTCTCCCAGAGACCCTGGGTAGAATCTAGTATTCCCAAGTGGTTAATGGCACTGCTCAGTAAATAATTGACATCATTAATATGCATGAAGCTATTTCATCAAGAGGCCAAGAGAACAAATTTAAAAGCTATCTTTCAAGAAAAAGAACTAAGCAGCTATTCTCATGCCCAGACAATGGCCTCCCAGGGGCTCAGAACACTCCGCTGAAACTTAAGGTGACTCTGGTCCCACTGCCAACCACTTAGTTGACTCATCTACCTCCAGACTCTCACCTGCAGGTCAGGAAATCTCAGCCTTGTGAGGCTGGGCCCAAGGGCCCTGAGAAGATGTATCTAATGGCTTCTGAGAACTGTGTCTAAAATGAGGAAGAATTAGGTAAGAAACAGACAGTGCATGAGCAAGACAACAGCTTGGGGGGATTTGTGTTTGTCACCATTCCAAGGCCACATCTCTACTCACGGGCTTAGAAATGGGGAGTGTGGTTAAGGCAAAGCCATTAACAGTGAGTCGATCAGAGCATGTTGTACTCACTCTGAAGGAACCATATGCTGAGAAAGGAAGTGTGGTGTTCTGGATTCTGTCTAGCCACGTGGCCTTGGGAAGAATTGGTAAGCTCTCCATCTAGAACTTTTGTTGCCCCATGCCCACAGGTAACCAGAGAAAATTTCCTGCCGATTTCATATGTTCTCATGAGCAGAAGTATCAGTGTCCTCCTCTTGAGCTAGCTTGTTAATTATTCTAGAGCCTCTACCATTAGGTTGATATTCACTTCAAATACCAGGAAGGAAAGAAGGGATAGACTGGTGTGCACAGTTGTGGGGTTTCCATTGAGTTAGCTTTGTGTTTGCCGTCACCAGAGGCATTGCTGATGAAAGCAGCCCATTCCACACAGCCCCTGTGTTCTTAGTATAGCTGAGTTAATGACTTTTCTGCTCTGATGCCTGTTACTTCCTGTACTGATTTCTTCCCATTTGACTTCCAACTCAGCGATAAGTGGCCTTATTCAGACACTCACCAACTGTTTCTAGGCTCATGTCTACTTCTCTCAGATCCTATTCCAGGACACTTTCTCCAAAAGACATTAATGAAACTAGCCATTACAGCTAAGAGAGGATATTTGGAGTCTAAGTTCCCTTGACTCCCAGGAGAACCTGATGTGTAGAAATTCACACTTCAACTGTTTAGCTGGGAGTGATTCAGGTTGTTGAAAGGATATAAAGACTTTATTTTTGCCTAGCTGGGAGAAGTGGCCTTTTTCTAATGGATTAGGAGCCTTTATGAAGTATTCCAAAAAATATTCACTGCCTACACAATAAAATAGCAGACCCAATTTCTCATTAAAAAAAAAAGCAATGGGGTTCAGGGGTGGGGGGAGATGAAGGGACAAATACTACTAAGAGGATTTGTAAAAACCTCAAAGAATCATATTATTTTCACCTAAATCTGTGTGTTTGACTGCATGCATTCACACACACACACACACACACACACACACACACACACACACACACACAAACACTGGGTGGTGATTTGAATGAGAACAGCCCATGCACTTTAATGCTTAATCTCTAGTTGGTGGAATGGTTTGGTGAAGTTTTAGGAAGGGAGGTTTGGTTGGAGGACCTGTGTTGTGGGAGTGGGCTTCCAAAGTCCATGCCAAGCACAGTCTTGCTCTCTCTGCCTGCAGCCTGAAGTTCAATATATAAGCTCTTAGCTATGTTCCAACACCATGTTTGCCTACCTACTGTCACACTCCCTACCATGATGATCATAGGGATTTGCCCTCTGAAACTATAAATTAGACCCTGATTAAATGCTTCTTTAGAAATAATTTGCTTTGATCATAGTGTCTCTTTATAGCAATAGTAAAGTTACAGAGACAGGTTGACAATGTGGCTCTGAAAAGCAATAGACTGTCTAATAAAACCCCTAGTAGCAGGCATGAGAAACCTTCATTTGGGAGTCCCAATGACTCCCAAAACAATATAGGCTACTGCTATTGCCCTTGGTTGCCTCATAGAGACTAAAGATAAATTCCTTTTGCTGAAGACATCACATACTTTGGACACAGGACACTTTTATTCAAGCTAGATATAATCTGAAAGTCTCCCTCCTACAGACTAGCTATAATAATACCAGAAGATGTTTGAACAAATGTCAATAAAAGGAAGCAATCAACAGTCATGTCCATCTATAATGCTTCTGAACCATAATAATTATTAATATTGCAAGTTATCCCTAAAGATGTAATAGTAGCACTCATATCTTGGCAGTAACCAAGAGCTGTCACATTGAACTTAAGGCCCTCTCAACAGGAAGGAAATCTTGTCTGGTACTAGAAACTTACACAACTTTCTGGGACTACTGGGGTCACAGATCTTAGAGACAAACTGACTACTGCCCCTTTATTCACACAGTATCCTTTCTTTCTTTCTTTCTTTCTTTCTTTCTTTCTTTCTTTCTTTCTTTCTTTCTTTCTTTCTTTCTAGATTTTAATATTTTTTATTAGATATTTTCTTTATTTACATTTCAAATGCTATCCCGAAAGTTCCCTGTACAGCCCCGCCCTGCCCTGCTCCCCTACCTGCCCACTCCCACTTCTTGGCCCTGGCATTCCCCTTTACTGGGACATATAAAGTATTTCTAACTATATTCTAAAACTACTTAACTGTAGCTCTTACCATGCATCAAAAACCTTCTCTTTGCAGCAAAAAGACCATTTCAGAGAGTCACATGTGGTTGTAATGGAGAGATTAACCAATTGTAGTGTGTCTATCACCAGTGATGCATCTACAACATGGCTTCTGCATCTCTGGCTCAGGGAACACTCTAGAAGGAGAAGCAGAAAGATTATAAGAGCTAAAGGACCAGAAAACCTGTTGTGAAACTGTGTTTCCTAGAAATATCAAGGAAACTATAGCCATGATACCTCAGCAATATGGCACTTAAACAAGACCTGAACAATAACAATACCAGTAAACACACTAACACAGAAGGGGGAGATCTTTCAGGGTGTCACTTCTAGACAAAGAAGTATAGGCAAGGAGTTACTGATGAGAGAGGGAAAATTAGTCTCTCCTGGGGACAAGTCCCCTAAACTATTAATCCAATACAAACTGGTTGTCCCTGTGATATATATATATATATATATTCATATATACACAGTATAGGTATATACACATAATCAAATAAACCATAATAATCAAAGAAGCCATCAATTGGAGAGGGAAGTGTTGGAGAGAAAGGATGTGAGAGAAACTGGAGTGATAAAAAGAAAGGCTAGAGGTAATATAGTTATATTTTAATTAAAATAATATTAATAAACTATGAGGCAAAGCTTAGCCCAGGAGCCCATATCTATAATCCCAGCTACCTGGGAGGCTATTTGAGAAGGACCATGAATCCCATGTAACACTGGGCACATTGACAAACTGCCTAAAACAAATGAATAAAGTGTCAAAGTCACAAATGATCCACGTATGTTAGATGCATGTAGAAAAATCCTGACAATCTCATTAATTTGTCTAAATAATCAGTTAATAATCAAACTTTTCAAGTTTATCTTTTATATCTATTTTGTTATAATGCAATGTACCTCAGCAACATTTGATTCTTATGTGCCACAGGGTGTTACGGGAATTAAATGAAGCAGTGGGTAAGAAAATGAAGTCTGAAAACCAAGAGAATAAGGTCAGTAACAAGAAATTGCTATACACATGATTTAGTCTATTAGAATAAATTGGTTCTAGATACAAGGGATGTCTGTATGCATACAGTTTCCCAATAGGCACTAGAAGTAGAAATTGGTTCCCCAAGGAAAATGCAGGGCAGAAGACTCTTGATTTGTTTTTCAAATACAGAGAGGATGCTAAAGTGATACATTGGCCAAAATGAAAATTGAACAGTATGTTATAGTCAGTCCAGTCATTCCCCAATTAAATAATTGGTATCTCTCTAGCTTGTCTACCTAATTCTGTCTGAATTTTCATAAGAATCATTTTCCTAAGTGTGACATATCAATTTTTAGACAAAAATATCAATATCAATATTTTTAGACAAAAATCAGTGAGATTTGAATTTATTTTTATTTTGTCAGAATGCGTTGCACAAGTAAAGACTTACTAAGTCTTCAGTAAGCAAACTTAACAAAATGGTGTATTTGAGTGCTTTAGAACTACGCATAGTTAGAAGTAAATGGCAGCTTTCCGAAGTTTATTTAAACCCTCTAGAGTAGCAGATGTTGTCTCGCATTGCCACTGCAGTGAGAGTGCTTGGAAGGTATTTTAGGAGATATTCTTCAGTGGCTAATGTCCTGGATTCTCAGCTCTAGATTGTATCGACAGTTGTGAGATTTTGAGCAACCGATAGTGGTTGGCAGAGGCATAAAGTAAATGATAAGTGCTTACTTTTCCCATTTGAAACAGTAATTTCCTCATACCAGGCTTGTCATGTGAGTAAACCAGATCTGAGGATTCACAGAAGTCCATAAGCAGTCTAGATTATCAATAATCCAGGCGAACTTTCACTGTCTAATATTAAACCTTAATCCTTCTCATGAGCTAATTTCTCATTTTTCTAATAGGTAGGTTTAAAATACTCCCTTGCACCAGAAAATTAAGAGGCCAGTGTTTGTAGGCTAGTAGCTGTGTTTTCTTACATGAAGGGCTTGTAAACACTGACAGACATCGTGGCTCTGGCAGTGGGTTGGTGGAAAATGAAGAGGACTTAGGAATCAAACAAAAAGTGCACACAGCCTTGGAGGGCAGTGAGGCCAAGCAGCGTTTACAAAAGTCAACTCATTAAGTCAAAGAGACGATGGGCTCAGTGAGTCATGTCAAATGGATTTCCTAATCATGGTGTGACTTCATTTGTCTCTGGAGCAATAAGGTTTATCCAGCCTCTCTAAAAGTCTTCAAGAGATTATGAACTAGAGACAGGATTGGTGATTATATATATTTTCCCCATGTTCCTATGTGGTCATTTATCCATTTCCACGCTTGGCCCCTAAACAATAGAGAAGTCAATTTATCCATTTATTAAGAGGCTTCTGAACTTAAGGGACTTATCAGTCTAATCTCTAACAATACAGTACCCACCTCTGCAACCCTGCAGAAAGACAAGCCTTTAGGTTTTACTTTAGTACCATGAACTAGTGTATGGTGGAACAAGTCTAAATAACAGAAAAACATCTTTGAGTAGAAACAAAGGTTCCACATTGCTGATCATCTCAAAGTACAAAAAGAAGAAAATGTTTGACCATAGCAAAGCAAAAACTCTCATGTAGGCATGTAAACAGAAGAAAAATTAGAGTGTATAAGGACAGCTTGCCATTCTTTTGATGGCCTCCTTTTGAACCAATACTGGAAGCCTCATATGATAGATAGCCTGACACTCAATTACATTATAAACCACAGTGTCCTTTTGTGCTTCCCTGGGCATGTCTCTCAAGTGGCCTATAAGTAGCTTAGTTTCATCTCTCACAACATGTAGCCTGGAGCAGACTACCTAGGAGGTGGTTCTCAAAAATCCCTTGCGACTCAGCCAATTAGTTTGTACTTACAACAGGGGTTTAAAAGTAACAGTCTAAAAGGAATCTAAAATGCAGTCGCTAGCATTCTATCACATAGGGTGTTGCCTATGGTGTTAGCCTGGGGTATTCTGCTTTGCCAAATGAGTCTTCAAGGCTGGAGTCCAAATTGCCTAATATTTCAACATTTCTAAACAGCCTGTAGAACACCGGGTAATTAGAACAATGGGCTGAGGCATGTTATTGCTATGGCCCAGTAGACACTCTCTTCTCAGTTTCAACAGTAGGGCAAGTATCCATTGGCTTATGTTTTCACTGTTGCGATGGAATCTTATTTACATACTTAGGACAAATTTTAAGGCATTATAGGAAAGTCTCCCAGCTTCATCATTTCCTTTTTCCTAGAGAAAGCTGCATTTCTCCCTTGGTAACCCTCTTTAAACCCTCATTTATTTGAGGGGTGTCATCATTTCCACTCTGCAAAAGCTGACCAGGAAAATGGAAAAATCTATATCACAGATGGTCTTGAATAAACTACCTAGTGCCTCATGTATACCTACAATCTAGATAATTAACATGTATTCCATTCTCTGAACATGATCTCCACTCCCTCACACCATTAGTGTATATATTTTATGTATGTGTTAGTTGTATTATGATCATATTGAGAGTAAATATCGGTGACTCAAGAAAGACAGTGATTTAGGCATTATTTGTGCCGTTAATATGGAGACAGAAATGGTCAAAGTATGCTGGCTGAAAACACAGGAAGATATTAGACTCATAAGCTTGATCAAGACACTAAGCTTTTATTACTTCAACTTTTGAATCTTGATTATACCATTGCTTTGTGAAAGTGAGTCAGTCTCTTTATTCATTAGTCCCTTACTTTGCAGACCTGGGATAGTAAGACTACTTCATCCACTGGTACCCAAAGAACACTGTAAAATGCTCTTGGCTTTGGCACTTTTGTTAATATTTATTTCTGCTGTTATTAAAAATTAACATAATTTAAACTTGGAATAAAATATTGCTTTTCTTTCTGAGATATTAACTCAAAAAAGTATAGCAGCTCATTGTAATAGTTTGTATAAATAACATTAAGAAAATGTCTTTGGGAATGAAATTCTCCTGGAGCTTTTGTCTTTCATATTAAATTCTGGATTATGTTTACCCAGACCTGTTGAGAAATTTTTCCATGCCAGGCTTCATGAAGAAAAGTTAGCAGGGGAAAGATCTTCATCCAAGAACCATGTACAGGTAGGCAGAAAATGACTCTCCAAGAGGTAAACTTCAGAAACTATGAGTGTTACTTTCCTTATGGTTCAGCATAGTCTCCCAATAGAAAGATTTTCTTGACCTAAACTATATAAATTGACACAACTGAACCGAAATGCTTAGACTGCTAGACCACTTTCTGGCTGTGATCATGGAACAGTTCCAAAAAATGACTAGCTAGGACAAGATTGATGTCTCTGGAAATGTAAGCAGCCTTTAGAAAATAAAGAACAATAATAGATTCTACCATGAGCCCTTAGAAAGAGACACAGCTCCTCCAAAACATTGACTATGGATCAGTTAGGCTCATATTAGATTTTTGACTTATAACCTTTTTATATTCAAGTCACTAAGTTTGCAGTAAATGGCAGCCAAAGAACCTTAATACAGACCCCATAAAGCAAGAAATTAGGAACAAGAAGAGAAAGCATAAAAGTGCAAGAGGATCTAATGTGACTAATGTCTTTATGAGTAGAATCAGCTGACAGGTAATATTAAAGATATGATGATGATGATGATGATGATGACCTTGAAAGAACTTATTATACTCAATTCCAAACTATTTGCAAATTAAATAATTGAATGCTTGAGATACAATTCATTATTGACCCCATTTTTGAGTTAAGGAAACTGTGGCACAGGGATGTTAACTTACCCAAGGACATAGAACAAGCTTATATGTACCCATGGTTTGAATTTAAAGCAGTGTGGATATATACTTATACATCCTACCATGTTCACTATATAGGGTGAAGTGTTCTAATAGAAACTTAGTAGCAAGTCCTGGGATTAGGTAAAGTCTTGAACTTGAACTGGTAAAGGATTATTTTTGAGATAGAGTCTCATGCAGTCCACATTGGCCTGGAACTTGCTATATAATCAAGGTTGGCCTTGAAGCTCTAATTCCCCTCCTTCAGCTGTCTGAGCACTTGGAAAGGCATGAGTCTGAGTAGGCTTTTGGTTGAAGAGGCTAAGATCATTTTAGGAAGTTGACTGAGTAGTATTCCAAGAACACCTCTTTCTTGGGAAAAGGTAGAACTTGATTTAATGGCATTCTAAGTGTCAGAAGATTTCCTAGCAGACATAGGTAGATCTGGAAGTCCTCACTTAACTCACTGGACAAACCAGGAAAGGGAAGGTTGACAGCAAAGAAAAGAGACCTAAAGAAAAATGATTGGTTTATAGGATCAGTTTTTGACTTGACTTTCAGACCCACCATTCCGTCTTTTTCTCCTTATCCATTTAACTCTTTAGTTGTTAATTTCTGACTCCAGTCTCTCTGTAAGGTGTGACTGAGCTTCTATCCATGTGTTCCTGAGTGCTACTAGAACTAGCCAGTAAATGAATAGACATCTGGGTCATACAAATATATCTAAATGTTTTCCACTGAAACTGTCTTTGCTTTCTGAAAATACTACAGGCTTATGTTACAGAAGTAAGGAGAGATTCCCCCCCCCACTCCATCCACACCAAACTGAGTCTTTCTAAAGAAAGTAGTTTTTAGTGGCAGCTCCCAAATGGGTACTTGTGCTGGAAAAAGTCTTGGGAATCCTGGAAAGGTGAACTGGGCTGCACAGTCAAGGTTGTGTGAGCATAGAGAGCTGCATGGCAGAAATGTCTGATATTAAAAGAACAGAGCCCAAGATTTTGCACATTCTGTCCCAAGAGCAGGAATGTAGGCAACATCCATTGGGGCAGTCCCCCACGTTGTAGCATTTAGCAGGCTTTTGGACTCCACTGGGCTGAGCGCAACCAGTTTGCTCAGATCAAATATTTAGAATGACATTTCCATCAGTGTCCTGTGAAGGCAAGAGGCAATCTGATGTAAGGGACAAGTTCAAGAGAAAAGCCTCAGAGAGAAACTCTGGATTCTTTGCTAGTCTTCAGGATAGAGAAATGCATCTTCTCCACTGCCAGTTTGAAAGCGGAGAGGTCAGACCCAAATACTCCATGAAGGAATCGCTCTTAAAGGATACTGAAGACCTGTTCTCTGGCTTGGTGGAAATGAATGGGTGTAATCTAGATGTCACCAGGTGTTTAAAATTCCTTTTCGAACAATCAAAAGAACCTGGTAAGCAGAAGGTTCACCCGATAGTAATGAGTCCCACCTAAGCAAAGAGGGAGTCCTTATACTATGGTCCAGCAACAACATACAGAGAAACCCAAGCCTTTTGTAAACAGCTCCATCTTCAGAAATTTTCTGACAATTACATTTATGAAGACTTGCCACTGTCAATGATAATTAGGTTATATATTCTTGTTCAATGATCTGAAATATTTTTTTCTTTTTCTTGTTGACCAAAATACAATTTAACTTTAAAGAAAATGTTGTAATAATAATAAATCACCCCATATTCTGTCACTAACATGATCCTCATTTTCATTGTTCTTATTCTTAATCCCTTTAATCAATGACAGATCCTCTTTTGTCTTATAGAAAAGACATTCGTAATGAGAAAATGGAAATAGAAAAGGAAGAATTCTTCTATTATCTGCTTAAACTGACACAATCTATTTTAAATGGGACATAAAACTTCTCATACACAAACCTAGAACCCCCTTCCTTGCTATGGAATGCAGCCCTAAGGCATGGAACAAATTCTTTGAAACTTAACAAGTTATAGTAACTAAAATATGCATCTCATTCAAAGGTGGGAGTCAGAAAGTATGACTGACAGAGGATGGGAGCAGCAGTAATGCCTGTGCAGAGAAACGGTGGCTTTCGAACTGGTGCTTATATCCTGCTCTAATACAGGTCACACACACACACACACATACACACACACACACACACACACACACACACACACACACACAAGCTCAAGCACCAGACCTTAGCAAGCTTCATTGTCTTTGCTTGAATGTATTGCATAAACTGCCGTTTCACTGTAGAGCCTGCAGTGTTAAGTTCTTGCTCTTTTTAGTCTCTCTTCTAGCTCATGGCAGGAAGAGTGAAGGACCTCTTTTTCACCAATGAGATTTTGTATCTGTAGGTTGGCTCTGAAAAGCATTTTCCCTCTTACTGGAAGGTAAGAGATAGTACTAGCATCAACCCTTCCTGACTTGAAAACAGATTTGATCTCTGGTGATGGGTGGCCTTATTATCAGGTGGTTGGCATGAGAAAAAGGATGAAGGAAAACTGCTTCATTGAGTTTCTGAGTATGTACCCAGCGCTACCCATCTCTGGACTCTTATTAGCAGCGAGGAGGAAAGACCAATTTGTTTAAGTAGCTTAGGCAACTTAATTGTCATCAAATTATTCTTAATTGCTATAGCCACCCCCACCATCCTACACCAACCAATCCAGACTAAGAGTCACGGTGGATTCAAATGTGTCCTACAGCCAATGATTGCTTATTAGGTCTCTAAACTTAGATAAGGTGTCTAATTTATATAGACTTCATTCTATCTAATTAAATATTGAAATAATAATAATAATAGTGTATGTTTCATATAAGAGTGAAATGCAATAATTCATTTGAACTATTTAAGACATTGGCCAGCAGATAAATATCAAATAACATTGGTTTTCCTATTGGAGGTGGTTCTGTCCCTCAATGACCAATGAAGACGAAGATTTTGGAACTCTTCCTGTTTCCTAAAGCATGCTCACTTTCCCAGCTCTTAGAGACAGTCCACACACCCTTTGACTCCACACCATGAAGAAAAATGCAGAGCCGTTACCACCGTCTGGTCCATCCTGCCTCTTACAGGTCTCCACTCTGAAGTCTTGAATGAACTGAGTCCTAGTTGCTATTTTTAAACCTAGCTGAGCTGGGGTCTCATTCTAGCTTATCCACTGGTTCTTGAAAAGGGGAAACTTGTAGCCACGTGAGAGAAAGAAGAAAAGTGTTGAGCCTGTTTCCTAATGCTTTATTCCCTGAGGGTGATGGCTATGCAGCCTAGAAGATCTAGCGGTTGCCATGACAGTGGACTGTGAGACTCCCCACAGTTGCTTCTTGGTCTCCCTCACACTTCAAGGATGGGAAAAATAAATTGTTCAAAGAGTCTCCTTACTTCTTGGGAACAAGGGATTATGCTAAAGCTGTATTGTTACTTTAAATAAATAAATTAGTCCATTGAGACCAGATGAAAACATGCTCTTATTAAAGTTTCTAAAGGAGGACTGGAATTAGTGAGAATAAAGTCAAAGGTGTCTGGGTGGATTGAAGAGGCTTTCTCTGAAGTGGATGGCACGGGGCAGTTTGTGTTCATATTAATGTCTCACCAAAGGGGGTTAGCCAAGGCCCCATTTCCCCTGGGAGACCAATTGAAGTGTAGAATAGTCTGGAGTCTTGGGGTGGGAAGTGTGTAGTGGGGGTTCTCAGCTTCAGAGCTCTGTCCAAATTGGCTGACCATCATCTGGTCTTAAAGGATGGCTATCTGCTTAGAGTAACTGGGAGAAGATATCTTTCCCTTTCATTGGTCAGTGGGAAAGAGAATAGCTATGTCCTAGTCTGCTCATGGAGATCCAGCCAAGGGAGCAAATGATATATACACAGACACAGACACAGACACAGACACAGACACAGACACAGACACAGACACAGACACAGACACAGACACACACACACACACACACACACACACACCACTTGAAAACCTATGTGATAGGTGGAGGAAAGAACTTATTTATTCTTCATTAATACTCATTAATTCCTCACCAGAAATAAGGCTTTCTCATGATGGGTTTCCCAAGTGTATTTAAAATGCAGAACAACAACAACAACAACAACAAAAGGCACTTTTTTTTTCTTTTGTTCTATTTAAGAGACAAGACACTGTACAAATCCATCCAAGATGGGTTTCAGTTTGTATTCTTCAGTGACAGGTGTGCATTGTGTGGAAGAAAGGCCAGCAGAATAAACTGTCTAGTAGGTGAAGTTTCTCATGGGTGGGGCAGTGACTGTGCATAAGATACAGGTTAGAGTTTCACTCTACAAACAAAAAGTAAGTAATAGAGCCACTTTTCTTCAGTGGGCACTCTCCACCTGGCGCTCTGCCAAGAGTTTAGTATGTCTCAAAAGAAGGGTGTTCACCTCAGTCCGAAACTGAGGACTGTAGAACCTGTGGTTTGTCCCCTGGTTAAGGTCAAGGTTGGAATCCTTGTTTCTTAGTCAGCTTCCTCCCAGGCCTTCCAGCCTTGCTTCACTCCATTTTGACTCATGGATCTACCTGGTCTTTGAGAATTTTATACTTGAAATGCTTCCACCTTTTTTATTTTGAAAAATATCCCTATCTTATTTAAAGGAAAACCCTACTCTGAAGCCTTCCAATATTTAGGCTGTGCCTACCAAACAAGTGGTAAGAATGATGGTGGAAGGACTTTAGCACAAATTGGCAAGGTTTTGGATAATCCGTGTGATTGCAGCTGACATTTGTGACAGAGGGATGGACTGTTGTTCTCCCAAGCCCTCAGTGTGACATCACACACACAGATGTGCACTGTCTGCAGACAGATTCCCAGTTCTTTCACTAACTACCTCTGGATATCATCGAGGACACACCATCTTTGTAAGTTTCAATTTTCCTCATTTTTAGAGAAATGGAGATGGCAATAAAGGCCTCACCCTTTAGGACTACTGGAAAATTTCAAAACCTTAGGACATGGTGGTCTATGATGATGCATAAGATGATAGAGATGGCCTTCTCACATGCCTTCCCAGTGTTACTTGTGAGGAGTTGGCTGAGTATATATAACACTGAGAAAACCGGTATTCTTTTTCAGTTGCCTCCTGTTTGAGTTTCTTTGGGAAATATTGCGGTTGACAGGAAAAGACTTTCTTTGTAGGGCTAGAGCTTAGAGAAGAGGTTGATGGATAGCAGGTGACATAGAAAGTCTCAAACATGGGTTAAGATGTAGAATATTTAACAGAAGATGGTGTGGGGTGCTATCAGAAGGGAAGTTGGTCTTTGCAAGCCTTAGTGCCTTTGTTTTGGATGCTATTGGCCATCTACTATGGCCCCCACCTTGCTTGCTCAGACTCCCTCCAGTTGGTGCCCAGGTCTGGTCTCCATGACCACTCTCCCTCGTTGTCTTTGCCTATGGAAGTCACAGTCATCTTTTCAATCCAGTGGACATTCACAATGAAATGCTCCTTTCTTGAAGCACGTATAACAGAACTGTCTCCATCTCTAATATGTGATTCTTTCTGTGGTGATGTCATATTTGGTATCCAATTGTTCACAGTTAAGCCATGATGACTAGTCTGCATTTTTGTTTTTCATGGACTGGACCTGTGCCAGATAAGGATTCCAACTTCAGGTCATTAAAGAGGCCAGATGGAGCTGATAGCCAGTACTCAAGACACATACTTGTTGAACAGAAAGATAAATAGAAACCAGTCAAACTGTCAGGGTCCTAAAAACTCACTGATGTAAATCCTTTCATCTCAAACAAGTGACTAAACAGAATCAAAGTGGTGATGTTTCCATCTCAGAATCCTCGTCAGTATCATGGCCAGACTCCTGTGGCTCTGCTCATCACATGGGAATTTTAAGCTTTCTCAGAGAACCAACCACAAATTACACTTTCCATCCCTCCCCCTTCATATCTTCATCTTAATGGAAATTCTGAGCTTTGTTGTTTAATTGGGAAATGAGCCAAAATGACATGCTCACTCTTGATCTACTATGACCCTCCCAAACTGCCTATTTTGAGGATGTGTGCTCTCTGGCCTCAATTTTTATATTCTGTTCCACCATGTCAAAATTCCTATAGATTTCTTAAAGTGACCATTTATGAATATATGCTTTTTGCCCATGCTTCATGTCCCTTGGCGAGTTTCCAGCATCTTTGGGGTTGTCTTTAAGGTTAACTCAAATCTTGCTGATTCCCCAGGATTCTAATGTGTCCACCAAATTTCTTACATCATGCTGGAACTCTTCTGCTCATTTGACTACCTTTGGTCCCCTATGATACACTGAATATCTGGCCTATATTTTCCCTAGCATACTCTTTTGGGAGAACTCTTTCTCCTAACCCAAACATTCTCAACTGTTTTAGGAACAGGCTGACACAGTGTAAGACCCCGACTCCCTGGCTATAGTAACTAACTGATCTGATAGAGAGCACTGACTGAACTTGGATCAATCATAGTGCCTTATGACAAACGATGATTGATGGACCTGATGCCAATAGCAGAATCGGAGGCTTATCTCTGGGAGTTTCAAACTCAAGCTGCAAGGCAAGGCACTTATTTCCCTCTCGAATCCTGCATTAAGAATATGAAGTCAGACTGCTGGAATGTTCTAGCTCTCTCCTACAGGAGTGCTTGTTGTGGAACAGTGACACACAATGAAAGGAACAAAGATGACATTTAGAAAATCTTAACCATATTAGAGACATCAATTTTCCAGCCTAGTGTCACCTCTATCAGTTAAATATGTTGATCAGACAATCCTGTTGTTGTCTGAATTATGCTATTCAAAATTCCCTGTGCTTGAACAGGCACACCTTGAAAACAGTGACTAAGTTCAAAGGAGGCTCTAGGGTGGGTCTTGATCGAATATGCTTGGTATTCCAACAAAGAAGATTTTTCTACCTACAGAAGAGATATGAGATACATTTTCTCAAAAGGAAAGGTCATTTGAAGACACAGAGCAAAGATCACCATCTGCAAACAAAATAATGAGACCTTAGGGGTGGGGGGGAAAACAAAATGGCAAACAGCTGACTTTGAATATCTAGTCTCTAGTCTTGGGAGGTAAATTTCTATTGTTCAAGACAGCTGATCTGTGACGCTTTGGATACAGACCCAGAATTAATATAGATCTCAACAACCCCTCTATTTGCTCAAATTAGTTTAATATTGGTCTCTATTAGTTTAATATTGGTCTCTAAATATTATAATCAAACGACACAATACCATGTTGTCGAATGTCCTAAGCAGGTTTAGTGGTTGAGTGTATTGCAGATGGTTTCATGTCCTGTTACAGGGCTCAAGGCTGTGACAATGGGGATATAACAGGTTCCCTCACAGACTCCTTTATGAGCCAAGAGCAGACTTGAGTTGGACAAGTTCAAAACTCTGCCTCAGTATAATGAATTGGTGGTTGCTTGAAACGTTGTTTGCAAACAGTTTTCCCCTTAACAGAATCCAGAAGCTTAGGACTGAGGAATGAGGAGACCCAGCCTCTCAGCAACAAAGGCCTGGATAACTTTAATTGAAAAAGTAAAGGCATGATAGTCATTCTTGATAGTGTTTTCTAGATACAAACTTTCCTATCACATGAACACAGTGCAGGTGGCCACTGGTGTTAGACTTGCTTCAAAGCGGACCAAATGACACTTTCTCCAACCTCCAAATAAGCTGCTTAATCACTACCAAGACCAAGGTTTTTTTTTTTTTTTTTAGCTGTGTCCTATGTGGCTTTGTCTGCTATATCGATATCATTTATTTTTCATCTGACAATGTCATCGAACTTGCCATTTAGACTCCTGTTTTATAAAAACTGGCCATCAGCAAACTCAAAGTTCCCTGAGCGTTTTACCTTAGCTGCTTGATCTGAGATTCCCAATGCTCACTGTTCGCAAGCACAGGCCTTGGAGACTGTTTTCAGTCTTGGATGGCTTCCTGGTTTATTGATATTTGATTTTTACTTGTTGGTAGCTTTTCCTATCTGTGGTCTTCCTCCATCAATATTCACTTACTATATTCCACTTCAAGAATTTTCTCCATTCTGCAGTTTAGTTGCTTAATGCATTCTGTTTTCTTATATATAATAACTATATTGTTTCCTTAAAAGCAAACTAAAGATGTATGTTCTGGAAATTTGGGGAAATGAAGGTTAAAACTAAAGAGAAAAATAGATGTAAAAAGACATAAAATCAGGTCATTGGTGTGTGTGTGTGTGTGTGTGTGTGTGTGTGTGTGTGTTTTGTTGCTTTTTGGTCTTTTTCCAAGAGTGTGAGTGTTTCCTCTGAACCTTGAGGATTTTCTTCCACCCATCTCTTTCCCATGGTAACCATGTTCTCTCACTTTGGGTTCCAGGGTTAGTAATTGTATTCTGTAGTGAACTTGCTTCTAACAAAGGTCTTAACTGCGTTCATATACTTCTTCCTCCAAAGAGCCAAAGGATTAGGAGAAATATTTATTTAAACAGCATTTTATTTAAATAAATTTATTTAAATAACATAACCATGCTTTCCACAATAAAAGCAGACAACCAGTATTGAAATTATTTACTGCATCAATTTTTCCGAGTTCTTTATGTAGACAAACACTTGAGCGCAGCTAAAGAATTCTCCAAAAAGTATCAAATGAATACTCTGACTGAATATAAATGCTTTTGTCCTGAATGGGAAAATTGAGGCAAATTTATTTGTCTGTGGATTACAATTCACTCAGCCCAACTCAAAAGGAGCTGAGATTTTACAGTCTCGGATGCTCTGATCTCTGCCACCTTCTTAAACATTTTATCTTGTTTTAATATGAACATTTCAAAGTACTACAAAAATAACAACAAAACATGATTCAGAATTCAGATGTCCTTGGAAAATAAAGACTTCTTTGAAGCAGTGAGATTCCTTAGAGAATTCTAAATGGTTGTGTATCGAGAGACTCTGGGATGGATGCCGCTTGAAGCAACACTCTTTTTGAAGCAACGGAGTCTTTTGACCTTCCGTGCCCCTTTTGTGAAGAGCCTCTTTTAAGGTTAGTGATCTGGTGACACCGAATTGACATTGCTAAATTGCTTCAAAGACTTAGAAGAAAAGAAGAGTTAAAATATATTAGAAATGTTTTTTTTTTTTAATTCAGGCTATTATTTTTACTTGTTCTCAGAACAAATACACATCTCTGAATGAATATTTTCTGGTTGAAATCGCCTGGCATATTCATTTTAGCACCATCAATATTGAAGCTCGCAAATCACACCATTATACATTTTATAATATAAACAGAATCTTGTTACCAAAAATACCAAAAATATGGACATAGAGAGATGTTATGACATGGTAATGAACATTTTGCTTGCCCGAGCCCTGATTTGCTACACAATAAAAATGTTGTGTATGTTTACAAATAATATTATTCACCCTCAAAGAGGAAGGGAGTGCTGACTCACACTACAAAGATCAAACTTGAAGACAGAAACTAAGCCCTCTGCAAAGGGAGCTAAGCCATGGAGAAAAAGAGAGCTATAAAATCTGCCATGTGATTTCATCTTTATAATTGCTTAGAGCAGTCACATTCTTAGAGACAGAAAGTGGACCAGTGACTACCAGAACCTGAGAGATGTAGAGCCTGGGAATTATGATCTTATGATTACAGTTTAATAGTACTAGAAGCTCTAGAGCTGGATGGTGGTGGGGGTGGCATAACAATGTGACTATACTGGATGCCATTGAACTCTGCACTTAAAATGGCCAAAGGGATAGGTTTTCTTTTATGATTCTTTCACTACAGTAAAAGAAATAACTGGAGATGACAACTTTACAGAAATCCCCTAGAGAAGACAGGCAACCCTACCTTCTAGTCTCTACTACCTACAGATATGTCTTGTGAAAGAGAATATCCTTGAGTGAACATATTATATTTCAAATTCACTAAATATTTCCCCAAATTAAATCGAAGCATCTACTCTACAATGGAAAAGTATTTACTTGTCTTTATGAAGACTTATCTGTGGCACGTCGTGTGCTCCACACAGTTGATATTTCTATATGAAATAAAAGGAAGAATTTGTGGATTTTATTTCTTCCCTGCCTCTATTTTCCCAAAGCCAAAATTAATTATAATACAGAGAGGTTTAAAAAAAGAAAAAGAAGAGAAAAGAAAAAAAGAGAAAGCTATAATACTCACAGAGAGATCAAGAAAAAGAACTGGTATTAGGAAGGCCCCTGGACCTTTCCTTTAAAAATATTAATAATCCTTCCACAATCTTCCTACAGTGTTTTCAGTTAATAAAGTGAGACAAAGACATATCTGTCTGGATTAGTAAGAGCTACAAAATGACTAGTAACTTATTAATCTTCAAAAAATCTGAATATCTCTTTATTAGTAAAACAGCAACAATAACAACCCAGAACTTCTCATATACTGCGATTTCCTTTGTGAGATTAACATCCTCTCTGTGATCAAACTCCAATACAAGTTACTTTCTGTGCCCCTCTCTTCTGATATATTAAAATATAGTTTAGCTTTGAGAAGTCATCAAATACCCATTTTTCTGAAAAGGGCTTTCAAAGCAGGAGAATTAGGGAAATATTTAAGTAAAGCAAGGCAGCCATACAGTCTGGTGTACAGGATCTTAGTGACAAAGTTAGTGGGCTGTTTGGCTTTCCCTCCGTGTGTAAGGTGAGGTGCACTGAAAAAAAGCACCACAGGAAGCAGCTGAACGTGGATTCTTAGCCTTACCCCATGAATAATGAGGTAATTGCAGCTTAAAATATAGGTACTGTGGTTTTCCTTTTGTTGAATGAGACCTTCAGAAACATCTCATACTCAGGATCCTATACATAGAACCTTTACTTCTCTTAGGAAGTTATTGTAATCCTAACACCTTCTCAGGCCATCTAGCCTTCACCAATTTCTGTCTTCTCTGAGTAGAAATAACTATTGCCTGTAGTGCTCCCAGAGTGCGATCTGTTACATATCTTTTGCCATTACTGTTTTTTGTTTGTTTAAGAAACATGGTCACATAGATAGAAAAATCCTCCAGGGTAGAGAAGAACATTAAACTTTTCTTATTATCTCCAATTTGTAGCCTAGAGCCTGATCCACAGCCCATAAATGTTCAATAAATGTTTGCTGTTAATGATGAGCTATTGTAGATTCCTCTGAAATACAGTCTGGATAAAGACAATACAGGAAACACACAAATGATCGTGTACCAAACATGGAAGCCAAGAAATCAATGTGAGTGTTGCCTGAGCACCAAGTAAAAGATAAAATAATGTCCCCCACCCTAATCTAGCATAAAGCATGATGATGGCTTATACTACATGAAATTGTCAATACAGATCAACTTAGTATCAATGATTTCTGAGTTGAAGAAGGGAATATCAGAGACTGTAATATTGCAAAAGAGGCAGAGGGGCCAAAGACCATTCTCAGACATACCATTGATAAAGAACCTGTTTATAAATCATTCATCTCAAGCATAGGGAAAGCACGGGGCTTTTCTTTCTCCCTTCACAGTTCCCCAACCCAGAGACTGACATTCTGACACGTCCCTCACAAGATGCAGGAGCCCAGAACTTACCCCATTAGTAACAGAATCAGAAGACCAACTTTGGGCATTCAACCTTTGCCAAAGCAAACCCAGCCCTTTCAGATGAGCTATGCTCTTGCCATGTGTTGACTATGTTCATGTGCTTCTAACTTATTGCACTGGGGAGAAAGGTAGAACATGATGTCTGATCCATATTTTTGCCTTCTTCTACAATATTTGGCTTATATAAGTAGTTGAAATATTATGATGAATATATTCAACTGATAAGTCCCATTCTTAATTCTCATTTATCTGCTATCTACTTAGTCCTTATTCTTATTTTTTTCCCTGGATTATGGGGGCTTTTAGGTATAAATCCCTGCCATTTTTATTGCAAGTACTGGGAACAGAGATAGAGTATAAAAGTATAGGAATGTTTTGTGTGGCACAGTGGGTAATTTATTATACCAATACAAGTGTCTCAGAACCTGAGTGAGCATTTGGAACAGGTTAATTTGAGAATGAAGATCAATGGTTTTCTACCTACTTATACATGACGTACTGTTAAGAGAGAAGTCTAAATAGGATAATTAATTTGTCTGATCATTTCATTGGAATATTGATAATGGTTTGAGTGAATTTGATAGCATTTATTAGCTCTTCAGCCCAATTAACTAATCAGGATATGAATTGGTGTGTTTACGTCTTACCTCACCCATGGCAGCATCTCTCAGTCATCTCCCAGATTTTGAATAGCATAGCACATGTGCATAATAATCATCTGTACAAATACAACTGCAATGGTCTGGGTTTTCTCCACTATTGACTCTTTTGGTGCATAAAATCCTACCCACTAAAGGAATTGACCATGAGATAATCAAAGAGATGTAAGAACAATTTCTATATTCGATTTGGTTTCCTTCCTGACCACAAGAACACCAATGCCAGCCGATGCCTTCAAAATGAATGGTCTATGGAATTATGTAAACATCAAAATTCTCCTTGAAAGTAGAACTTTTTATTCTTGTTTGTTTGTTTTGGTTTTGGTTTTTCGAGACAGGGTTTCTTTGTATATCCCTGGCTGTTCTGGAACTCACTCTGTACATCAGGCTGTCCTGGAACTCAGAAATCCGCCTGCCTCTGCCTCCCAGGTGCTGGGATTAGAGGTGTGTGCCACCACTGCCCAGCTCCTAAGCCATTCTTACAAGACATACAAGTATCCTTCTAAGAGTTGAAGACACAGACTTCAAAATGAAGCTTGTACTCACAGTCATTCAGGTCCGGTTGATGAAGTAGACTGAGGGCCTTCAAGCCTTGTCCTTGCTTGTCAACAGAGGCAGGAAGATGTCAATGCAATGCACTCACACCCGGAAACACTCAGTAAGAAAACAGGAAAGATCTAGAAAGAAGTGCAGATCACCTCATTCAGTATGGGTACTCTTTTGGGTGATGGAAGGACATTCCCCTTCCCCACCTCAAAAATAGTGAGTGGAAGCAATCAGTGGAAGCACTCTTCTGTATCATGGGGTAGAAAATGGAGTGTCCCACTAGGTGGTGCTAGGACACATCCATGACTTCTGGGGTATTGTCACCCAGGCAGAGTAGAGGGAAATTTTGTTTTTAAGCTTTTATGTCTCTGTAAGTAAGGTTCTATATAACATTCTACATGGATTGAAATGAAGCTTGATATTGCAGTGGGAGATAGACATGGAATTCCATAAATGTATGTTCTTATGAATGTGGTTCCATATGTGAACATGAGTGTACACAAAAGCATGCACATATATGCATACATGTTATATCATGTAGGTCAGTATTAGTGCAAGTATAGACTGAGCACATGGCTATAAAAATGAAAGGATTGTGGAGAAAGAGGACCAGATAACACAGACTATGTATTCTACACTAGGTGTTTATTGGCTTCCTCAATCCACCTTCACAATGACTGGGGAAAGGCATCTATCATTACTCCATGTTTACCAAAGAAAGAAGAGCATATAGCCTTCATATAGGCTAAAGAACTGTCCCAAGGTCATATAGCTATGAGGTTGCAAGGCCTGGATTGAAGTACAGTTCTGCTGTACTTCCAAAGCAGACCACAGTTATACATCCCTTAGGCTTACTATAGTTTCATATAGGGTACAAATAACACCTGAGAATATGGTCCACAGTATGTTTACACAAACAATATGGCATGTGCCTTACATAAAAATAACATATATGCAACAGTTTAATCTATGCTGGGCTGAACTATATACATAAGGGTTACATTAATAAAATAGTCTACTTTCCTTCCTTTTACTCTAAGATAGTTAAGTAACTCTACTACAGAAAAACACACAACCATGAATTGCATATATAATTCAATAAAAACAAGCCATTTAAACAAATAACAAGCTTATTTTAAACTTGATATATCAAATCCACATGTATAAGCACTTGAAGCCATTTACTGTTATCCTCATACAATGGCATTAAGGTAACACAAATTCCATTTATGTTGCCTCTTTATATTTCAGGAAAAAAGCGTTTCCATTGAGATGATTGATACCCACTCATGTATGGTCTGTTTTCATTGAAGACATTGTAATCTTTGAGTAGCAGCCTTTTAATTTTTTTCTTGTCCTGAAAGTACTATTTTGTAAATCGTAGTTTTGTTGGACAGGTTAAATAATGATGCATATAGTGGGCATTTAGC
>LR753399.1:594155-691310 GCA_902729485.2 Mus minutoides | reverse complement strand
GGAGGAGCAGAGTGTGTAGGGGGAGGAGCAGAGTGTGTGGGGAGGAGCAGAGTGTGTAGGGGGAGGAGCAGAGTGTGTAAGGGGAGGAGCAGAGTGTATAGGGGGAGGAGCAGAGTGTGTAGGGGAGGAGCAGAGTGTGTGGGGAGGAGCAGAGAGGCAGAGAGGCAGAGAGGCAGAGAGGAAGCCTGTGGACATGTGGGCCTAGCTAGAGGATCAAGGTGACAATTTGTAGTTCCATTCTTCCTGGTAGAGTTTTTCTCTGAGGCTTCTGAATAGGCATCCGAAACCTAATAAAACTTTAAATACCTGCTCTGAACTGGGAAACTCGCCCTTCTCTTTATCTCAGGCTTTGGTGTGCAGGTCTATTCCCTCCCTCCCTCCCTCCCTCCCTCCCTCCCTCCCTCCCTCCTTTCCTCCCTCCCTTTCTCCCTCCTTCCTCCTCCTCTTTCTCCTCCTCCTCTTTCTCCTCCTCCTCCCTCTCCTTCTTCCTCTCTCCCTCCCCCTCCCCTTCTCCTCCCCCTCCCCCTCTCCCTCTCTCCCTTTCTCTTTATTTCACCTGAAATTGGTTAGCATTTCTGTAGGTTGAGAAGAAATGCTAAGAACTGAGTTCCCAGCAGAGACCTTGGCTTTGAAAACTGAGAGGAAGGCAAGCATTGTTTTATTGAGCTGTTCTTTGCACCGGAAAGCATCTTGATAACATTGTTTACAGCTGACTTTTAAAAAGTGAGAAAGGTGGGCTCTAGAACTCTCATACCAGATGGAAGATAGAGAGGTTTCTTCAGAGAAGACTCAGGATAAAACAAGTGTTTTCTTTGTTTCCAGAGCTCCTCTGAGCATTACCTGGTACCACAGGTCACAACCAAGGCAGAGGAGGAAATGTGAAAATATTTTCTCTTACTTTCGAAAGTAAAATTCCACTTACAGTTTTCCTAAGTAAGTTTTGTGTGTGTTATTTAAAACCTTAGTCTTGCCGGGCGTGGTGGCACACGCCTTTAATCCCAGCACTTGGGAGGCAGAGGCAGGTGGATCTCTGAGTTCGAGGCCAGCCTGGTCTACAAAGTGAGTTCCAGGACAGCCAGGGCTATAAAGAGAAACCCTGTCTCAAAAATACCAAAAAAAAAAAAAAAAACAAAAAAAACAAACCTCAGTCTTCATTTTTTCATTTGTGTTAGAGAATGTTAGTGATTTACATGCTAATAAAGTGTACAGTAATAAAAAATTATCCTTTATTGAGAATTCAATATATGAGTACAGATGTCCATGTTTTGGGATTGGGTGATTTGAAGGATAAGTAGGAGGAGTTGAGGGAGAAAAATTTTGATTAGAATATATTGTCCAAAAATGTTTGATAAAAACTATTTTGCAATGAAGGAATTTTCTCAAAATCTTACTATAAATTTTATATTTGGTTTTGCTTACAATTTCATAGGTTGACTAATTATGTTCTTGTAAAATTCTCATTGATTTTTTTCTCAGAATTTCATACATGAATAAAGTATGTTTATTAATCTTTCCCTAACTTCTCCAATGTCTCTCCATCACCCTCTCAAATTTTTGTTCATATGCATATATGTACACACACACACACACACACACACACATCCCAATAGTTGTACCTTGAGGTATTTGGAGCGACATGGACAACCTGTCAGTGGGCTCACCTCTATAGAAAACTGATTCTCCATTCTCAGTAACTATGGACTTTCTATACTGCTTCAACTTGGGGGCAGAGCTTTTTTTTATTCCACCCCCACCCCTTTCATGTTGGGATTTTGAGTGGTGAGGTATTGTGAAGGATACAACTCTCTAGCACTTCTCTTGGTCCTCTGGCTCTTCCGTCTTTGGACCACCTCTTCTATGATGCTCACTGACCCTGGAGCACTGGCTATTTTTGTCTTCACCTTATCTTGTTCAAAAACCTTGCAGTATTTTTTTTTTTAGCTCTCAGCTTTCTCATTTGACAAATTCTCCACATTCGTACTAGATTAGCCTTCCCTAATGGCATTCACTAACTCCCTTCCTACTCTGTTATCTCAGTAGAAAATGGTTCCCAGTTTGCACTTCAGGTTGAGTCTGAACTTTTCTCTTCTTCCTCATTTCTCTTCTCCAATTTCTTAATCTACTGTGCTCCAAAGTAAGCCCTGAGGTTAATTAAACTGCACTCATGCTCTGACCTCTGAATGGGACACCCACCTTCCTCCTTTCCCTTACTTCACACTCCTCTTTTTTCCCCCTTTTCCATATATGTTTCTCAAGATACAGGGAATTTTGATATCTGAGGCCACTGGCCACTCATTTGTCATTGTTTCCTTTACAACCCTGTACTGGCTGGTTCTGTGTGTCAATTTGACACAAACTGGAGTTATCACAGAGAAAGGAGTCCCCCCTTCAAGGAAATGTCTTCATGAGATCCAGCTGTAAGGCATTTTCTTAATTAGTGATCAAGTGTGGGAGGGTCCATTGTAGGTGGTGCCATCCCTGGGCTGCTAGTCCTCGGTTCTATAAGAAAGCGAGCTGAACAAGCCTGGGGAAGCAAGCCAGTAAGTAATAGCCCTCCAAGTTCCTGCTCTGTTTGATTTCAGGTCCTGACTCCTTTGGTGATAACCACCAATGTGGAAGTATAAGCAGAATAAACCCTTTTCTCCCCAACTTGCTTCTTGGTCATGATGTTTTGGGCAGGAATAGAAACACCCCAAGCCTTATACCAGGGATGCTGGCCAGTTTTGTTGTACCACATTCTTCTATCTTCTAGCTCTTAGAAGTGAATGTCTATGAGCAGTGTCTCTTTTGATTACCTGAAACTCAACAACACATGGGAACTTTCCTCTCAACTTTAAGCAGGGTGACAAAGCTTCATCATGACAGAACTCAGATATACTTAAAATAACAATTCTGATAAAAATGTAGTGCTTGTTTTATTACAGTAATTGAACATATTTTACTGCACATGTAGACCTTCAAGACTTTCAAGGTTTTTGTTTTGTTGGTTTTGACTTTTTATATATAAATAGTTTCAGGTAGTCATGACACTGTCCCCTCTGATTAGTTCAGTTTCTTCCTCGGAGGTAACTAATGGGCTACATAAAGATGAGGAAGAAGAAGAAGAAAAATACTCTAGATTCAAAAGAGGCTGTAATTTTTTCAGCTGCCATCTTGAGTAATGTTGAGGTAAGACATTTAGTCTCCCTGGGCAACAGCTCTCTCTGCTGAAAATGGAAGTCTAACATGCAAATCTATATGGGTGTCCTGGGAAATAATGGTGGTATTGATGCAAATGTCCTGGAGATTACAGGAGTTCTCCACCTGTTTATCGATATCAGGGGAGGCGTCCTGTTCACGTCTACCTTTATTATGTCTTGGTAGCTGCCCTAAAAGTGCTTTTCATGAAATTTGTGACTCTCTGTGTCTGTGTGACCCGTTTATAAGTCTGTCTGCCTCTCATCTTACAGTCGACAGAAACTTCATCCTCCTTCTCCTCCTCTTCCTCTTCTTCATCCTCCTCATCCTTCTCCCTTTCCTTCTTTCTCTTCCCCTTCCTCCTCATCTCCTCAAGAATCTTGTTGGCATCTTGCAGTAAATTGATAAGATAATGGATCTTGTTATCACATTTTCATACATAGATATTATTGTAACTCTCATCTTTTCCCCTAGAGAAGAATTCTTTTCTGTGTTTGCAGCCTGATTCTCGTAGCAGTATGTTCAAGTGTTGTGTCTGAAATATCAGATTCGGCTGTTGATTTTAATCTTGGACTTTTAACTAAACACACACACACACACACACACACACACACACACACACTCACACATAGACACATGTACTCACGCAAACACACACACCACTTTATGTATACCTTTCCCTGCCCTTTCTTTCACTTTCTCTTCCTTTGGTTCATTTTTCTTTCTGTTTCCCCTCCCTCCCTTTCTTCCTTTCTGCTACTAACTCCCCTACCATCCTCATACCTCCCTCATCTCTCTATTACTTCCTTTCTTCTTCCAGAAATCTGTAATGGTCAAATCAGAAAGTGTTCTCTGTCTGAACCTGAAATGCCCGAAAAACCTCTCCATTGCTCACAGAGATAGACTAGTCGATAGAATATATTCAATTATATGTTATCAAGTCCAAATATAAACTACAGAGTTAATGTATTATCTACTTCGAATACTTGGACCAAAGCCCATTTCCCATGTATTTCACAGTCCAGAGAGTGATAGGTTTCCTATGTGATGGGACTCACCTAATTGGACCAGAAGACTTTCTGAGTTCACATAAAGACCCTTATTTCCAGGGTGACTTCAAAGGATAGTATTCTCCTGCTTTTCAAATGCCTACAGTTTATGGATCATTGATCTGATAACACACCACCAAATGCTCTAGATGTTTTTAGTTTTTTTCATGCACACACCTTCACCCAGAGCTCTCCCAACTGGGATCCCAACAGCTTAAATTATTTTATTTTCATTTAAAATGTAATATAATATTTCATCTTTCCTTGAAAGATATAAATTATAAGCAAGTGAGAACCCCTGGGAAATAGTAAATTAATTTCTATCTATATCCAATTAGAAACACATGTTCATAGGTCCCTGTAACGGCAATAAAAGGTAATAACACAATTTACAAAGTATTACAGATTGATGTTATTCTTGGTAGATCAAAATCCATTTTAAAATCAGGTATCTTTTGTGGACTCTCTCTCTCTGTCTGTCTCTCTCTCTGTGTGTGTGTGTGCAGTGTTTGTACACGTACTACATTTTCCAGAAGGGATTTTGTTAGCACTTGTTTTATCAAATGTACCCACATTTCATATAAATAAGCAGAATCTAGCCTTCTACATTTCTAAAATTACAGTATTCATTAAAAAAAATGTCTTCCATTGGTTGACACAAACTACCCATAATACAGGGAATATTCTGAGACAAGGCCTAGAATTTGACTCCTCCCTCATCAAATCTACCAGGACAACTGTCTTCTTCATTTGGGGGTAAAGATTTCTATGTCACTGGTGCAGATAAGACCACATGCTTTCCTCCTCTGTGTCCAGAGAGGAGGAAAGCTGCCACCCTCCATACTCTCCAAGTCATACTGTCAACTCATACTCTAATAGCAAACCTTCTGCATAACTCAGAGCTCCAGTTAAGACCAGTGATCTGACAAATAATTTTCCACTTACCCTCCTGTATCTCAGAACTGCCTAGGCCCTGACTCTTGTGGAAATAGCAGAGATTCTATTGTGTTAAATATTCACTCTATTTTCTGACTAAAAGCTAATATATTTCAGAACAGGTCTAGCTAGGTGTCTTCTCTATAAGCCTGTATCCTTTGAAGCATTCATTACATACTATCAGGAGGAAGACTGAAGACATTTTTAACCCCCCCTGAATAGCCTGGACTGATGGAATTTTAGACTCAATGCAAGCAGTGACGTCTTGGATGGTATGTTTTGAATTGCACCTACCCAATCAAACTTTTTTTTTTTTATCAAGGGCTCATAAGCACCCCAACAGCCGTGACCTTTTCCCTACTTCTGTCTTTAACCCCCAGTGGTCTTCATTATATTGCTCTCTCTGTTCAACAAATGTGGATGTCCAGTTCTTTTGACTCCTTCCATCCCCAGACAATTTAGAGTTGACACTAATAAAATGTTTTGCAACGTACAGCATGAAGTCGTTAAAGACTCTCTGTCAGATAATTGATAAAAAGAACAGTGTAACCAGCTCTTCGTGGCCACTGGCACAAAGTTCATACACCTATACTTGTAAAAATCATAACTCAATCTCCTTTAACCAGCTGGTGTGAGGATACCATCCACCAGCAAAGGGATGGAGATGCTAATCTCTGATCCTCTTTACTCTCTGACAGATGGTACTGCTGGAGGATGGCCCAGGTCGTAACTAGAGCTTGGATGCTAAGATATGGAGAGAAGCCCTTTCCACTATATTCCCTGCCCAGAACCACAGTGATATATTCTGACCTATTTTCACACAATAATCATGGTCATGATTGTGACTAACTCCATATATTTTCTGCTTAGGCTTCTGAGCAAGGCTAAGAAGGCAGTTGCCCAAGGCATTTGCCTCCTCAGACACTCTTCCTTACGAAGTTCACCCTGTTCCATAATGTGTTTTCATAAAATGTTAGCATAGATGCAGACATAAAGCAGAGGCTAATCTTTTGAAAGCCATCTGGGTAGGTACCTTCTCTAGAAATTATAGTTTTAAACCTCCAGCTGAGGTTGAAATTTGGAAGCTGTTTTAATTCATTGGTTGAAATTGACTCAATGAAATCACATCACGGCTTACTTGACTAAATAAAATTTTCCTTGACACCAGTTAGCCTAAAAACAAGACAATAACTTATAAACTATCTTTCTTTTCTTGTTAATGAAACTTGCCATTAAGCTCTTTAGCTCTAATAAATTTACAATACCTGTCTTACTCTTAGAAATGCTATTTACAAGACAAAATAAGAATACATGGCAACTCTGCTTACCTTTAAGCCTAAAGTCATACTTTAAACAGAGCAGCATTCAATGTTACCAGAACAATAAATGCCAACTGTCAGATGTTTCACAGTACCCAGAAAGCTGCATGGAGCAGCAGCTTACACAAGCATATCACAAGGAAGATGGAACATGCAATCAGATATACAAGAATCCTTTCACCTCACAGGTATCCAATTAGGCTTCATAGTAAGAACAAATATCCAGGCAGGTGGATGGGTTAGGGTTAAATATGGCCTCTTGTTTGACTCTCAGGAGCCTCAAGAAGTTGATATTTGAGGCTAGCATCATGGCTCAACTGGCAAAGTGCTTACAAGAATAAGGTTTTGAGTTTGATCTCCCAACATTAAAAAAAAAAAAAGCCAGGGTCACAGGCTTGGGCCTGTTTCCCAACAGCAGGGAAGATAACAGGAGGATCCCAGGGCTTACTTAGCTAGCCAGTCTACTAAATCAGTGAGCTCCAGGATCCTTGGGAGATTCTATGTCTAAAACAGTGATTAGGGAACACATCGGACATAGACCTCTGGTATACCTATGTCCACGCACACACTTGCAGGTATACTGACCTCTGCCATATGCATACACACAAGAGAAATTGATATTTTCCTAATCCAGGAACTCACTTGAATTCTTTGAGGGTTTGCTTCAGATTTAAAAACTATTTTTCTGGACTAATCACAAATAGAGGAGAGTCTGATTATTTGTATGAATATTAACTATACCACTATCACAGTATATTTTATGTGTATGAAAGCCTCTCCAGTACAATGCGTATTTCTAGCACTATAGAAAGAAATATGAATTATCAACATTAGTTCTTTGAGCAGTGTAAAATAACTCTCAGATCACAGCACTAAACACTCAATATCCTTGCCTCTACACTGGCTTGCTGGAAAATTCATGCTATCACATTTGACACACCCGTTCTCTCAGGTGAAATACTCCGGAAAAGCTCTATAATTCATTCCGTTGCTGAATAATTAGATCATCTTCTTGTACAAGGCTACATTTTAAATGGCCATTTTAACTCTATAAATTAGAATTGGACCGAGAATAAAAAGGGTCTTGAAGAGAAACTAAGGAGCCAGTTACTATGAAATAACGGCTGTATAATCTCATACTATGAAGACTCATTCTCAAAAGGCATGCATAGAATTTCTATTATTGGTGAATAAGGTCTTCAAATGTTTTAACTAAAAAGTATTCTATAGAAATGAAATTTACATACTATGGTGTATTTTTACTTTGCAGGGTGAGGCAGAAAAGAAGAACAAATTTAGAAACCAATAGTTACCCCATCAACAAACAGAAAGGATGGATTTCCAAATGTTATCGAGAGGAGATGAAATCACACAAAGGATTCAACCTTACCTCCCATGTCCCAGACTTTGTAGTGATAACTTTGTGGAGCTGATGTTGTTGCAGAGACCACCTTACATATGATCCTGAAGTCTTCCTTGAGTATTAAAGGCAGAAAACAGAGCCAGCATAGAAGGCAAGTGGGTGTCCCAATGTCTGCTGTCCTGGCCGGCTGTGTCTTTCTTCCTTTTCAGCTACTCTGAACTACAGTGGGTTTGCCATTCTGGAAGACCTGCTTTTGAAGTATTAATCTCATCAACATCTTGTTCTCCTTCAGTTGTCAAGTGATATGTGAGGACCAAAGTGTGTTTTCATTGGAGGATTTACTTCTTACTGAGTGGCTGGACAACCCATCCCAGTTCTCTGGTTTGAGCTATTGGATGAGCGAGCATCCTGTGGGCATGAACGTTCTGCTTGGCCTCCCTTCCCACCACATCACTTCCTCCTCCCCCCCTTCTCTTTACACATTACTGAGAGGTTAAATTTTTACAAATCATATGTTCATAAGACATTTTTTTGTCTTCAAATTGATAGAAGATAAGGAGGACTCATAACCTGGCCTTTCAGGGTGGAAAACTCCATTGGAGATCTTGAATGTCAGTACATGAATGAACATGCTTGATCATAGGTTTCTGGTGGGGAAAAAAACATTTTAAAAGACCAAAGAAACTGAACACACACGCACACACACATACACACACACACATACACACACTTAAAAATAATAAAGGTAGATCTTCTAAAGGTCAAAGCAACCTCCCAGTGGGAGCTGACACCTTTATTTTGAGAGGACCTGGGTGAAGCTGCGAACTGTAGTTACTTTATAATTGAAGCATCTTATATCAGGAGGTTAGAATATCACTTCACGTTCATGTCATCTTCATGATCATTATCTCAAAAACGCCTTTATTACTCAACACCAACTTGCACAAATTTGCTGCAAGCACAGAAAGAAACTAAACCAAGACACTCAGCATTCACTATTCCTTTTGAACATCAAGGAATTGTTCCCTAGATTTACCTGAAATCGTGGACTTTATTTTGAAGACCTGTCATCAGCTATGACTTTATCCTAAAGATCAACTGTCTTTAAACCTCAGTATCCATTCCTCACCTTTAGAAATGGAATTGTTTTCCCAATAGTTCAGCAAGCTGTCCTTCGGGCTTTTGCTATATCTATAGCAACCACACTGTTGTGGAGACTTGTAAATAAGCAAGGCTTTGGAGACAGAGCACATATGAAAGATACATTGTAGCAATATACATTTTAGTATCTTTGTTTAAACTAGCAACAGTAGTTTATTAAAAGTCATGATGGCATTCCTCTTGGCTCTGATTAAAGAGAAGTCTATTTTCTTAAATTTAATATATACATAGGGGAAAATAAATAAATTCAGTATATGGCCAATTTGATTTGATCTTACATTCTTGTATTTAAGAATTTCCCAAGTGATAGTTCAATAGTAAACCCATCTTAAAAAGAATTGTGTGGTCTCAACTAGCAACTATTATCCTGACTGCATTTCCTAATTTTTTTCTAGGGTTGACATGTCCATTTTGAAGTTTTCTCTTTTCAAAGGAAATTATGATTTCATGAAGCCTTTTATCTATTCTTAACATTCCAGTGAAACTGACAGAAGAAAGAACACCAAATATTTTATAAGTGAGGATGAATAAGGAAAATAATGTCTAGTTATGTTGAATTTAATTCAACATTTCCTTTGAATCAATAATCTACTTACTGAAAGAAATCTTGGCCCTTCAGACAAATGAGTGATTTGAGGTCTGGCACATGTATATAATGTTCTAAGAAACTCTCACACTTCCAGAAAGTAAGGAAAGAAAGAAGAAAGGAAGGGAAGAAGAAAAATAAGAAAGGGAGAGAGGAAAAGTCAGTTTAAAACACTCGCACACCAATATAAGATGGGTATTTCAAAAAGACCCAATTGCCAGAGTTGGAACAATTTGGCAAGCAAACGAAGTAGATTGTGGGAAATCCATAGGTACATAATAATATAAAGAAATGGTTAAATAGTGACAATAGTTTTGTCGTGGTGTGTATACTAATATTAATTGGGATGTGCCTGTTTTCTGGGATTTAGTTTTCTTGATTGATAAATGAAGAGACCTCAAGGTAGAGGACGAGTTCATATTTACTATCTCTTCAAAATCAAATAAAATAGACTGTAATAATCTCACACTTTAAAATAAATAATAAAAATTCAATATTAATAAAACAAAGAAAATCTACAGGCAGGAGCAGAGACTGAAGTCCCATTGTAACCAGTGAGATGGATAAGACAACATGAAATGGTTGAGCTGGGCCCTTAAATAGATAGATATGAGTTACTGCTTGGGCTATGACTGTCCTTCTTGCTTGTCACAGTCCAACATCAACTTTAAGGTTCTTAATCAGAGCTAGAACTCAGGATAGCAAGTAGATACAGGCACTGAGAATGTAGCTGTCACTTCTGCGATAGAGAAGCAGCCCATAAACTGCTAAGATAAGCCTTTCTGTCAGTGCAGACAACCAGGAGCCATAGAGTGAGGTGTTTACAAAGTGGTCTTCAAAGAAGGGAGCACAAGAGTAACTCCATAGGAAATGAAGGAAACCTTAAAGATGGGTCAGTTCTTACAGAAGGAAATCCAAATAGTGGAGAAGCCTGAAAAGAAGTTGTAGGTTCATTCTGTGTTTCCTCTTTTCATCAGATCCTTCAGGATACAACAGACGAAAGGGAGAAATTCAACAGCAAGTTAAATACTAGGCTGGTATAACCAAAGCCATTAGAAAACACAAGGTAGAGAGAACTGAAGTAATTCCCCCCAGGATAAAGAAAGATTCAGTGATGGAGAAAAAATTAGAAAAAAAAGTTAAGCATTTATGGAAACCAACATATGCTTAATAATAAAAATAAATAAATAAAAAGGAAGGAAGGGCTGAGAGGTAATAGCTGTTATTCTCCAGCATTTAAGCAATAGGAGGTTTCAACGAGAGACAATGTGCACCGACAATAGAGGGAAGAAGAATGAGCCCACACATGGATACAATGGCAAAAGCCTGTACATCCCACCAGATGAGGCAGTTGTTCAGAGTACAGCAATCACAGTGACAGCCCATTTGTCACTAATCAAAGACCTTGTTCAAAGCCCTGTAGGAAAATAACTGTGAACAGACAAGTCTGTGCACTACAGAAAATGTGAAATTAGGTATCTATAGGCATTGAAGAACTGAGTTCAGCACTCAGATCTTTGCTAAAGGAACTATTGAAGGGTCTAACTCACGAAGAAAAATTCACAGTTAAGGAGTATGAGGAAGAAAAGAAACTAGATATGGTGTGTATAAAAATACACAGGTGTTTATGATAAATAGGCAAATAAAAGGGACTTCCTTTTAATTTTGAAAACTTGTCAGTATTGAAATTCGAAATGGAATAGCACTAAATGAGGAAAGGGGCATCTCAGGAGTGTGAAGTGTACTGAGTAAGGGCTTTCATTGAGTACATGATTAAGAATTAATAATGGATAGAAGTATCAAAAATTAGAGATAGCCTCTAAAAGGCAAGACATAAAATGCATAATTTACAAATGAGAATAAGAAGGAAAGGGCCAAAAGAAAATTATATTAATCAGATAAACTCTAAAACATTTTCAAGACAATAATTTATGTCTACTTTTGACACATATTATATAAAAATTTAAATCCATAGTTGGATATTATGATATGTACATACCATACATACATGTGACCAACTCTGTAGAATATTTTCAGTAGTTTAAGAAAGTCAAATTTTCTTTTTTTTTCCAATATTTATTAGATATTTTCTTCATTTACATTTCAAATGCTATCCCAAAAGTTCCCTATACCCTCCGCCATCCCCCACCCTGCTCCCCTACCCACCCACTCCCACATCTTGGCCTTGGCGTTCCCCTGTACTGGGGCATATCAAGTTTGCATGGCCAAGGGGCCTCTCTTCCCAATGATGGTTGACTAGGCCATCTTCTGCTACATATGCAGCTAGAGACACGAGCTCTGGGGGTACTGGTTAGTTCATATTGTTCTTCCAAGTATAGGGTTGGAGACCCCTTCAGCTACTTGGGTACTTTCTCTAGCTCCTCCATTGGGAACCCTGTGTTCCATCCAATAGCTGACTGTGAGCATCCACTTCTGTGTTTGACAGGCACTGACATACCCTCACATGAGACAGCTATATCAAGGCCCTTTCAGCAATATCTTGCTGGCGTATGCAATTGTGTCTGCGTTTGGTGGCTGATTATGGTATGGATCCCTGGCTGCAGCAGTCACTGGTTGGTCCATCCTTTTGTCTCAGCTCCACACTTGATCTCTGTAACACCTTCAATGTGTGCTTTGTTCCTAATTCTAAGAAGGGGCGAAGTGTCCACACTTTGGTCTTCATTCTTCTTGAGTTTCATGTGTTTTGCAAATTGTATCTTGAGTAATCTAAGTTTCTGGGCTAATATCTACTTATCAGTGAGTACATATTATGTGAGTTCTTTTGTGATTGGGTTATCTCACTCAGGATGATACCCTCCAGATCCATCCATTTGCCTAGGAATTTCATAAATTCATTGTTTTTAATAGCTGTGTAGTACTCCGTTGTGTAAATGTACCACATTAAGAAAGTCAAATTTTCTAACTTCATGATTGTGTTTCAATACTAGGCAAAGGGTCCAATAAGACTTCAATTTTGTAACATCTGCATTACTTATTAAAACAGTGATAAGATAAACATAGTGAAATACCCATGCTGATGAAATATGAAAGATGGGGGCCCGGTTTTTATATTTTCCTTTGTATACCTTCTGGCTTTCTATTTTGAATAAACTGTGTTTTGGGGCAGGGTTATTTCTTCCATGTCTAACAATACATACATTCTACTCTGCCCTCTAAGTGCCTAGGAAGCTACAGGGAAAGCCTGGATCAGCAGCAAGGTTTTCTCATGGTCAAGCCTGTGGTTCTTTCCTCTACACCAGGCTATTTAGTGTTCTAGTTGCAATCAATACTAGTCATTCCCTGGGGTGGAAGATTTTGAAAAGTTCCTACAGTCTCTTGGTTTTCATTTTTCTTTGACTCTCAGTGCTTAGGTTGTACCAATTTACCCTGGAGAGGTTCTTCAGAGCCTTAATTGAGAACCACAAAAGATAGGAAGATCTTTAAGTGAGTAGCCCTGAATAATTTCCCTGAGCGGTAGCTCTTCGGAATTTCATTTTCAACATGAATGGTCACACTTCAAGCAATGAATGAGACGCATTGTTCAGGGGGAAATGACGCACTCATCTCTGTAGAGCTGCTGAGAGTCCCAGAGCCACTTAAGAGTGCGTCAGCATTTTCATCAGAAACCCATCTGTGAGAAGGGTGGGGGTGGGGTGGGGAGTGCCTGGAGGCTGCCTCTGGAACTCATTTGCTGAGTCATGGCTAAGCAGAAGCAACCAACAAAAAACATAAACATAAACTTAGGCCTCCTCTGGCAAGAACAACTCTCCTTTTGACCTCATTTTGACCCCTGATATGTTCCTTCTTGGAGTCTTGTTTTCCTGCTTATGAAACTTTCTTATTATCAGTTTTCATCAATAGGCTTTTACTTCTCTTACTGGGTCACTCTTGTTCTCAGTGACTGGATAAAACATTACGATAGGGAGAAGGTCTTATTGATCCTGCAGCTCCTTATATATTGATCTGACTGCTGCACACCACGGGTTCTGAAATGGAGTAACCGAATGTGAAAGGTGACCGATAATCTAAGATTTAATCATAATTTTACGTCTAATGAAAATTTCAGGGCACTGATTCACTCCCAAGTTTAAGAGTTGGCTGGAACAGATAGCAGTTTGACAGTCTGTTTTCTGCTTTTATTTTCTCTTTCTAGAATGCATATATGATGAAGGATAAAAGGTATATGATACACATACATCTGTGAACTTATGTTTTTCGGCCATGGAATGCTATTTGCTGCAGGTGTCTGAAATCAGTTCATAGCTAAGGATTAGCCCAAGCCCAACCCACGTTGATCTTAGAGAAATTCTTCTCTGTCAGCCCATCCTGTCCTTGCAGCTTCTGAACTCTTAGTATTTAGTATTTACTGGGCTCTTATTTAAATGGATTCTTGGTCCATGAGCTCTTATTCCAAGGGCATTTTACTAGCCGAGCAAATAGTGGAGCTCCGGAAAAGGAGCCCCCCCCCGCCCCCCTCCCGCCCCTGTTTCAGGTATTAAGCACTTGGGGAAGAGAGCCGAGAGCATACAAGGCACTGGAGAATTAGCTCCACACAGGTGTCCTGTTTTTAACCCACAACACCAGAGTAACACTCCTGGGGTGGGGCTCCTTCAAAGCTACTGAGTTGTTTAATTGGGTTAAATCACAAAGTAAGCCCAGATGATTTACAATAGCATTCCTCTCAGTCCTGGGAAACAACAACTTAAAAAAAATCTTAAAAATGTTCCTTTATATGACCTTAAAGTAGATTTTGGCTTAGTAGGAAAACTTAACTGATGCTCATCAGCTGCCATACACCTTACGTTAGTGTAACATTTCTTCTGCCACTTTGTGAACTCACAGCTTGACAGTGCAAATAACTTTTATCTCAATAGTTTCAAAACTCTAAAACTGAAGTTCTCAAAAAGGAACATTGTATATTGCAACCTAGGACATTTGATATATATATATATATATATATATATATATATATATATATATATATATATATATTCCCCCTTAGGTACTCCTTCGTGCATATATATACATATATATATATATATATATATATATATANACATATATACATATATTTGTATGTATATATATTCATGACACTATTGCATATATGTATGTATATCTGCTTATTTGTGTAAATGTGAGTATATGTATATGCAGCTGCATACTGTGTGCTTGCGAGTGGAATTTGGAGGTGGTCGATGCCCTTGGTTGTTTTCATTGGTCACTCTCCATCTCATATAACCAAGGAAGGGTCTCTTGCTGACTCAGAAGATCATTTAAACTGGTGTGGCTAGCCAAATTTTATCAGAGATTTCATATCTTTACCTACAAAAATTAATCAGAAGAGATAAAGGAGGACACTTCATTCTGATCAAGGGAACAGTCAACCAATAAGACACTGCAATCCTAAACACATATATAACAAACTCAGGCACCCACAATGTCATCAAAAGCACATCACTGCACTTCAAGACACAGGCTAACTCCAGCACACAGATAATAGATTATTTTGATACCTGAATTTCTCCACTGGACAGGCCATCAAACAAACAAACAAGCAAACAAAAATAAACAGAGAAACATTAGAATGATGTGATCTCAGAGATCAAAGGACCTAACAGATACCTACAGAATGGTTCACACAAACACCACAGAACACACATTTTTCTGGGCAGTCTATGGAAGTTTCTGTAAAATAGACTACACAGTGAGACACAAAGAAAATATCAGAAAACCAAGAATAAACCAAACCCCAAAGCAGTAGCTGGAAAGAAATAATAAAATTAAGGGCAGAGAGAGAGTTAGGCTAAAGGGAAGAAACCTCAACATAAACAAGATTGGATATTCCACATGTATAGCCATCCTCAAACTTTAAGTAATCCCATTGAAACCAGGAATGAGACAAGGGTGGTCACCATACTCACGCTGTTTCAATCTAGCATCCAAAGCACTGCCTTCTCTAATGCAGTAAACACAAGAAGGAAACAGCACAGAGAGGACCGGAAGTCAAATGAACAAATCCTATGATATGATATTGTACATGAAAGATTGCAAAGATCCCAGCAGAAAACCTCTAAAGTTAGGAACACCTCCAGAAAAGTGCCAGGACACAAAGCTAACCTACAAAAGTCAATAGCCTTTGTATGTACAGATGCTGAATGCATTAAGAAAGAAAACAGAAACAATAGCCTACAAACCAAACCATAGCAGTGAGGCCCACCTACATCCCCACAAGTGCATCTAACAAAGGAAGTGAAAGACATCGGAAGTGAAAACTTTAGATCCATGAAGAAACTGGGGACAGTCTGAAACTGTGGAAAGCCTCCAGTGTTTGTGGTTTGGAACAATTAATAGTGTGAAAGTCATTGTACTACTAAAAGGAACTTACAGATTCAGTGCAGTCCCAGTAAAGATCCCCGTAACACTCTTTGAAGAGACAGGAAAAAAAAATCCTAAGCTTCATGCAGTGCAATCCAAAAGACCCTGGATAGCCAAAGCAACCTGGAGCAAGAAGAGTCATGCTGGAGGGATTCCCATACCAGGTTTCAAGTTATACACAGAGCCATAGTAGCAAAATAGCATGGTACTGGTACAAAAACAGAAATGTAGATCAATGCAACAGAATAAAAGACCTGTACTTAAACCCACACAATTACGGCTACCTGATATTCAACAAAGATGCCAAAAATACATACTGGAGGAAAGCCAGCACCTTGAATAAACAGTTCTGGGAAAACTGAATGTCCTCAAGTAGAAAAATGAAATTGGAGTCTTATCTCTCACCTTGTACAAAACTTCAAGTGGATCAAAGGCTTCAAAGTGAAACCCCAAACTCCAAGACTTCTAAAAGAATACCTAGGGAGTATCATATAAGATATAAGTACAGGAAAAGACTTTCTGAATAGGACTCCATTTGCTCAAGAATTAATGCCAACAATGAGGACCTCATGAAACTAAAAACCTTCTGTGTAGCAAAGGAAACGATCCGGTGGCAAGGAGACAAATCCTCAGGCTGGGAGGGAACCCTTGCCAGATACACATCCAGCAGAAAATCAGTATCCATAATTACAAAGGGCTCCAAAACAAAACACCAACAAAAAATAATCTGAAAATGGTCGTGAAACAGAAATAGAGTTCTCAGAAAGAAGAAATAAAAGTGACCAGGAAATACCTTTAAAGGTGTCAGTGACCTTAGCAATCAGGAAAATTCAAATAAAAAAATATTTTAGGTTTCATTTTATCCCAGTAAGAATGGATAAGATTGAGGAAGAAAATGACAAGAAATTTTGATAAAGATGTAGGAAAAGGGGAATATTTATTGGCTTATGGTAGGAACAGAAACTGGTCCGTCCACTTTGGAAATGGATGTAGAGATGCCCTGAGAGCTAACAACAGCCCTAATGTATGCCTCAGCTATCCCAATCCTGGGCATATACAACATATATACATATACAACACATGCTACTCCTGGGCATATACAACATATATCTCATCTACAACACTCCATGTCTGATGACTAATATCCTTGCTCATCCATGTTCGCTGTTGCTCTATCACAGCACCGAGGAAGTGGAAATAGCTTAGATGGCCATCAGCTGATCAATGGCTACTGAAAATGTGGTAAATATTCACAACATTGAGGTTCTATCTAGTTGGAAAGAAAAATTAAATCATGAAGGTTTCAGATGTATGGATAGAAACAGAAGTTTAATACTGAATGAGATAATACAATCCCTGAAAGATAAACTCTGTAAGCTTTTCCCAATTCTGAATCTTAGGGTTTGTATGTTTAACTTGGAGTAATTGACAAATCCAGGAAAGGAGAAAGGCTTGGTTAGTGAAGGGGAGAGGCAGAGTCCTGATGGAAATAGTAGAATGCAGGTACTCTGCAAGAGGGGTGACAGGAAAACAGGGGTTGAAAGAGGTAAAGTAGTAGATGGAAGGCTAGGTCAGAGGGACAGTGTGGGGAGGGACAAAAAGCACTAAGAATACTTCTTCAAGCCAGAGGAAAATCTGCCTAATTTTTAGCTTTCTTACACACACACACACACACACACACACACACACACACACACACACACATTTGTATGCATGCATGTACTTACATCTACACATAGCGTGATGTATGTATGTATGTATGTATGTATGTATGTATGTATGTATGTATATACAATTGAAATTACCTCACATGGAGTAATAATGATCACTTTACACACCCGGAATATATAAATTATCCCATAATAAATGCAGTTTCAGGTAAGACATAACTCCCTTCCAGTTGCTAGTCGGGGTGAGGATGATCCAAGATACCCCATGTGATGGTTTGTATATGCTTGGGCCAGGGAGTGGTACTATTAGAAGTGTAGCCTTGTTGACGTAGGTGTGCCACTGTGGGCATGGGCTTTAATACCCTAGTCCTAGCTGCATGGAAGTCAGTATTCTGCTAGCAGCCTTCAGATGAAGATGTAGAACTCTCAGCTCCTTCTGCACCAGGCCTGCCTGGATGCTGCCATGTTCCCACCCTGATGATAATGGACTGAACCTCTGAACCTGTAAGCCAGCCCCAATTAAATGTTGTCCTTATAAGAGTTACCTTGGTCTTGGTGTCTGTTCACATCAATAAAACCCTAACTAAGACATCCCAAATAGATAGAAGCTAATTGCTTGACAAAATTTGAGGGTAAGACACTATTGTTAAAGACATCACTTGCTTTGGTCATGGGACTTAGAGAAATCGAGCTGGTACACAGACTGATTTGGAAGCCTCCTCGCTGCTGGCTCACTCTCAGTGTTGGGGAATGCTATGCAAACTTTCAGGGGAGAAAAGGTATCACAGTATTCTGGGAACTAGCATAATGATTGTCAGTGCAAACCATGCCTAATGGTACCGTAGTGGCATTGATGTGTTGGGAGCAACCAACAACTGTCTGATTAGGTTTAAGGCTCACCTAGTAAGAAAGAACCCATTCCCAGCACTGTAAAATGAGCAACGATTCCATGGCCAGAGAGACCCTAGACTCTAGAAAAGAATCTACTTCTACCATTCACTGAGCTGACATAGTCCTGCTTGGTAAACGCTTGTCCTTTTACTGACAGGGAACAGCAGCAATCACCCTCCATAAAGAAGCTTTTATATATTTTTTATTTTTTTCTCTACATCAGATGCAGAAATGGTTTCTTTGAGATCTGTCAGATTAAAGCGACAACACTCATTTACTTGTCTGCTCTCAGAGAAGGGATTTGAAGACTGTATTTTGATTTCTGGCTTCTTCAAGAAAAATCAAAAGGAAGAGTTTGTAGGAAAAAATATTGCACAAATAACAAAACNCAGTAAGTTACAATACAGACTAATACAAGTAAGTAATACTGTAAGTTATATTATAGAGGAGCATGACATGGATCTGAAAGCGCACTGCAGGAGCGTCACACATGAGGAGTTGAATCAAGGAAGGGAGGAGCTTCAGGAAACTTTTCTGCATATGTAGAATTCATGTATATGTATTTGTGTACATGTGTGTATGTGTACTAGAGGTTGGGAATTGACCTCAGGGATCTTCCTTCACCTTATATATTGAGGTAGGGTCTCTTCCTGGATCTAAAATTCATTATTTCAGCTAGCCTGGATAGCCAGATTATTCCAGGCATTCTGACATGGACTCTGGATCCCGATCTCCTATGTACCAGGATTACAAACAGATGGGTCATACTGAACTCTAGGGGTTCTGATTCTGGCCCTCAGCACTCTCAAAGGCTCAGAGCAACAGAGCTGGCTGACATGAGAGATCAAGGGCCACCCTCTTACCCTAAGCTGGAAGCTTTTTACTCCCTCCTAGAGTAAGAAAGTGCTGCCCCTGTCCCCCACCCGCTGCATCTTCATGCAGTAGCAAAAATGGCCCTGCATGTCTCAGGCCTGAGTCTGAACAAACGATTCCCCACTTCTTCGTGTGATTTCCCATCTGTAAGACCTGAATCAGAATAAGACCTCAATTTTTGCCTAGTGATTTGAATCTTTCCTAGGTTAGAAAGTATGTAACAGTATGGTTGCGCTCAGCTAGGCTGATCAGGTGAACTTCCCTCGAGGCACAGAGGGGATGGAAGTGTCTTATTGAGCTTGCTGCGAGGGAAACGTATTGCCCCATGGACCAGGAGATGTTGACTCTGGTAAAACTTATGTCATTGTCATAGCCCATTTCTATGACAAATCAGGAGTTGAACTTACTAGCTGACCAATCTGGTCACTGACACAGTGGCAGAAAATCCCAGAGGAGCCACCCGAATTGCTGATGCCTGAATAACCCAGTGCAGCTGATAGAAATGCACACTGAGAGATGCACTCCGAGATTCTATTGCACTCCACTAGGGTGGGGATGGGGAGACTATTTTTAATGTCTACTCCAGGAGTCTAAAGTAGCTTTTGGAGCTATGTTCCTCTTTGAGATCTGTCAGATTAAAGTGCCAACACTCATTTACTTGTCTGCCCTCACAAAAGAGATTTGCAAACTTCAGTAGTCTGCTTTCCAGCTTCTTCAAGCAAAAGGAAGAGTTTGTAGTGAAAAATATCATATAAACAGCAAAATGTTTAGCCTACTGAAGAAGAGGGGTCAACAACACGATCCCCATATAATTGTAAAAGCCACTTGGTATGCAGACAGAGCTTTGAAACAGGGAGTGGCTAATCACAAAATATTCTGATCTTACCTGAAAGCCTCTTCCAATGTTCAGACATAGATTCTAGACATCACAGCTCAGCACCCAAGCACCAGGCATACACAGGGAAAAACAAAGCCAGTAACCACACCATTTGTAATTTTACCAATCTGGGACCAGGTGGTGATGCTCCCATGGGAACTCTGGCATGTGAAGCTCACCTAAACGGAGGTGCGGAGCTTGTCTACCTACTCTTGGCTTCCCTTTCTTTGTTATTTGTGATTATCTCATTTTTTTCCTTGCCAGGCAAATATATTCTGCTCTCCTCACCAGCCCCTCTGGTTCCTTTGGATATTGGTTTCGCCACCTTTCACTGGGAGCACATATACTTACAGTATACCACATGCTTAACCTTAACACAAGTGTGTGAAGCATTCATGGTCCTGGAACATAGCAAATCAGGCTCACTTGTATGGCCAATGTCATAGAAGTAGTGAAGAAACTGTGGCCTTAGAGCCAGGGTTTTTATCATCTTATACAAAATTCTTCTTGCCTCTACAATAACTCTATTTTATTGTATTGATGACAATTTTATCCAGATTGTTTTGATTTATTTGGCTGACAACTTTGTTTTCCATCAACAAGAAAGCCAACCTCTAATACACATGGTAACGTGACAGGGACATTGCCAACTAGCTTCTGGGCCTTGTCTCATTCTCCTTTCATACAGACATAATAATACATAAGAGATCATATTATTATGCTCATTTAACTCACAACAGCAGCAGCAATAACAATAATCAAACTTATCTGCAGAAAGATTTACTCTGAAAGCTGTAGCTCTTGTGGCTCCTCAAGTATAGATTTGAACTCAAGTCTTCTGATTCTGAAACCTAAGCATGGAATGTTATGTTTAACATTCTTAACGTAACTCAACTATCTCTATCTCAGAGTTATAGATTGGCTTTTGGCTTTGAAATTGAGATATGACTCTCAACCACAAGTAGGGCAAAAACATGTAAGGAGTATTACACCACCTTGAACAGAACAGAGATTGAAACAAACAAACAAACAAACAAACAAACAAACCCATGGGTCATCTTGCAGGAGGCCAGGAGGCCGAAGAACTTTCATTTTCCTTTCCTTCCTCACATATTGTCAGATAGTTTAGTCTTCCTCTCCAGCCATACTGGTACCATTTCTCATTGCTGTGACCATACAACTTAATGCAGGAAGGTGTACTTTGGCTCAGAGTCTGGAGGCACTTAATGGTGGAGAAGGGACAACAGCAGGAGCAGAGAGCAGTTGGCCAGATGTCATCAACAGCCAAGAGTCAGAGAAAGTGAATGTTAGTGGTCAACTCTCCTTCTTCTTGTTTTGCAGTTTAGGACCCCAACCCTTGGAATGTTACTACCTGTATTTAGGGTAGGTGTTTTCAGATCAAGTAACCCAATATATAAGATCTCTAATAGACACGCCCAAGATAACAGACATGCCTAAAGATGTCTCATGGGTGACTCTAGATTCTGGCTAGTTGATAAATAGTGTTAACCAGCACAACAATTTTACCATTGTTTTACTTCTGAAGTCATGGAATGTCACAACTCTTTATCATCAAATGGTTTCATTCTGGTTCTTATTCCATGACTGGCAACTGTATACTCTATTTCAGGCAAGATTTGGGGGGGGGGTTGGTGGGGGGAGAAGAAATGAAGGTTACATGTCTAAGGGTTAAGGCAGGTATTCAATGTGAAATTTATTTGGGTTTGTGGCAGATCTTTGGCACAGAATAACCTGGGAGTCCATGAAAAAGGTGTTCCACCAGGTAGGACCTGGGGTATGGGAGGTCCTATTATGAACAATACTAGTCTAGTTAAGTAATATTCAGAGACAATGAAAATATGCATCTGGAATAAAAGATCAAGGCAGGGAAGTACTGGAAGTGTGGAAGTACTGGAAGTGTGCTAGATTACAGTCTCAGAGAATCGTGGTTTGTAAAGAAGTTACCAACATAGGACATTATACAGATTAGCAGTTGCAACAGACATGGTATACACTTGATCATGGTCAGTATACACTGAGGGCCCTGACAGAGGTGGAATTATAGAACAAAATAGGACACTGTATTCAGTTAGCTACTAAATTTTACTTCTCTTATGTCTCCCTCAACTCTACACCACTAAACAGACAATGACCGTGCATCTCATGTCTGATTTGTAAGGGGCCCTAGACTACAGCATGATCAGTTATTTAATTTTCATTATCTTCTATATTATTTCTTCCCAGCAGTGAAGTCCAATGTTCCTAGAATACATAAGCATCCTATGAATGCTGATAAGAGCCTTGCTGTATCTAGAGAGATGGCTCTGCAGGTTCACATGCATGAGACAAAGAATGCTGGGGTGAAGTGACTGCCTGTGGCATTTGTCTGCTTCCTGTGATGAAGTAGGCAATGCCTTCATTTGCCACTTCTTAAGCTATATAATGACTCCCTAAGTCATTATATAGAAGTGCTGAAAGCCAAATATAATATCTGCCTCACTGACCATTTAGGATAACTTACAGACTATAATATTCACTATAATGACTAAAGCACATCTCAAAACAATACATTCTCACATCACTTAGGGATAGAAGCTTCCATTTAGGAATATAATTTTTCAAAAAAAAAAAAAACCCTGTAAGTAGAATTTGGAGAAACAGAGAGCTATTAGAAGGTAGAAAGTGATATGGAAATTCTTCCTTCATTTCAAGTCATAGGTGATTTTAAGCACAGGTATCAATAGGTGGATTCATCTTTTTCCTTGGACCTCTTGGAAACGACCTACTAATGTTAGCCCCTATTGGCTGAATGGCTTTGATGCTCATTGCGAGTCCATTATGTAGGTGCCAGTGGCAGATATTTTATTCATTTTGTCATTCTGTGCATGTTAAACAATCTCAGGAAAAATGAGAAATAGACTTGATGTTGCCTGATATTTTAGCTAGTGGGATTGGTGTATCTCAAGATAATTTTTTCTAATTGTCTCCTTGAAGATATGGTAAAATTCCTCAATCTGGCAGCCTGAGACTTTCTCTCTCTTTTCTATTTCTCTGCCTATCTTTCTTTCTCTGTCTCTGTCTACTCTCTGTTTCTCTGTCTCTGTCTCTCTCTGTGTCTCTGTCTCTCTCTGTCTGTTTGTCTCTCTCTTTCTCTCTTTGTTGCATATGTGTGGTGTGTGTTGGTACACTTTCCCACAGATGCTAAGGAATCCAGGGTTTGATATTAGAATATCTGACTCAATGCTTCCTCTTATGTTTCATTTGAGAATATCATACATAAATATTATGTATGTTGATAAAATTCTATTATTCCCTACTCTGTAATCCTTCCCTATCTTCCCCATATTTTTCAATCCCAACATCATATGCTGTGCTTTAAAGTCCACTGAATCCACATAATGCTACATGCATGTGCATAGGTGAAGGACCAAACACTGGAGCATGGCTAGTCTCTCAGAGGTCACATCCTTATAGAAAACTGGCCTATCCCTCTCCTAGTTGCCTAGTTCCTCAACTAAAGGTGCAGTCATAGGAACTGTGCTGGGGATTTGGCTGGAATTATCATTTAAAGGTCTTAATATGCAGTCTTAGACAACTGTGGATTCATGTATATGATGACAACCATGGATTCATGTATATGATGAAAACCAGGGATTCACGTATATGATGACAACCATGGATTCACATGTATAATGACTGTCATGTCCTGAACATATTTTGATTGTATTAAACACCATCTCCTGCAACAAAGAATCTTCCCTGATGAGTGTGGAGAGATACACTAATCTCCAGTTATAACACTAAGAATTTAGGAGACGGTTCAATGTGTGTCCATTTAGTCGGGTGAGACTAATTTATTCTCTCTATAGAGCCCACAACCAGAGACTGAGGATACCCATTGCTTCTGGTGTTTATAATCTTTCTACTTCTTGTGGGATAAGCCTCAGACCAGGGGCTGTCATAAGATTTCTACTGCTTTTACAAAACAGAACCATAAAAAAAATGGGGGCGCAAAGGGTTTGTTTCAGCTTACAACTCTCAGGTCACATTCTATGGCTGAGAGAAGCTGGAGCAGGAACTCAAATCATGAGAAACCTCAGGGCAGGAGTTGATGCCGAAGTCCTAGAAGAATGTTGGCTTGTGTTTCATGGCTTGCTTAGTCCAATTTCTTATACCATTTCAGGACTACCTGCCCAGGGGAGATACTATCCACAGTTAATTGGCCCCTCCCACATCGATCATTAACTAAGAAAGTTACCTACAGAGATGCCCACAGGCCAGTCTGGTAGGGGACATCTTCTCCATTGAGATTCCCTCTTCAAGTGTGACCAGCTCAAGTTGGCATAAAGCTATGCAGCTCAAGTACACGAGATGTGGTTTTTCTGTTTTCTTTCATCTGTCTCTGAATCTCCCCACCTTGACCAGTTGTGAGGCTCTGTATTACTTACCATCTACTGGGAGAAGAAGCTTCAGTGATGAGAGTTGAGACATGGACTAAACTTCAGGTTAAAAGTAAGAACTTAAGAGGGAGTTTAACACTGTGCCTGTTTAATGAGACAATACTATTAGTTTCCTTCTAGACCAAGTCAGCCATGGGATTTTGGTCCAGTTAACAGTACCAGGTATGAGTTCTGTCTTATAGAGTGGTCCAATCAGAAAGTAGTTAGCTGCTCCTGTGATACTCATGGCACTGTTGCATCATGGGACTTATCTTTCCAGGCAAACTGCCATTGTAGGATGCATGATGGGTCGCTGGTTAAAGATATTGATTACCTTTCTTCTACAGTAGTGTATACAGAATCTAACAAGTCTGTATAAAGCTGGCAGGACAGTACCAGCTTGATTTCTTCATGACCTGTCACCCAAGTATTGGTGTCTTTATCAAAACACTCTTACTATTAAGTTCTAGAGAGCAGCTAAGAACTAGGGCAGTAGCTTGTATTGTTTAAGGATTGATGAGGCCCCAATTATCCAAAGCTCAAAAGCGTCTGAGACTGGGCCTCCTCTACTCCCATTATAGCTCTCTCTCTCTCTCTCTCTCTCTCTCTCTCTCTCGTGTGAACATGTATGTGTATTTAAGCATCTACAGTTGTCAGTTTTCATGTTTTTTAAAAGTACTAATTAATTATCTTGTTCCATCTTTCCTCCTCTGCCCTATCCTCTTGTCCCCCACCACATTTAACCCTTTCTGTCCTATTATTCCTTCTCCTCCCCCTCAGACAACCTGTGTTCTATTCACCCTTTCCTTGACATCACAGAACTCACGGCTCTTCCTTCCCTTTTCACTTTACTGGCTACTTCAATGTAAACGCATCTTTCTAGAGACCCAAAGCTAGCATCTACACAGGAGAGAGAACGTGTGGCATTTGTCTTCTAGGCCTGGGTTGCCTCGGTCAGAAGGACCCAGATCCAGGTGATCAGGGCTCCTGCTGATGTCCTCTATGCATTTAGCATCCAGTCTTGTGCAGGGTCAGAGATAAAGATCTAGTTTCATTCTTTTACAGGGATCAATCCAGTTTGACCAGCACCAATTCAGCTTATTTTCTGAGGCAGCATCTGTCACGGACCCAGCAAGCTCCTAGATCTGCTTGACATGAATTCCCATCCCTTCCCAGCCATCCATGACCTCCAGGCCGTGGTTACAGAACACAGTGAATGGGCTTTTATGTCAGTGCAGAGCATCCAAACTGTTTTGCATGCTTGTGTTGTATCTTGCTACTTAAGGTCATAGTCTACCATGTCCACATAGCTACTCTGAGCTCAGTGGAACACAGAGGACTTCCTTTTCTTAGAGGAGCTACCTCTTCTCAGCCTTTACCCCCTGGTATCTATAGAATTGTTTGTGTCTCAGGAAAGTTCTGGTCATGGGGAAAATGCAAATTGCTTCTATAATATGCTGCCCCACATGAGGATGATTGCTATAGGCCTCCAGGGATACACGTGTGTTGCAAAATTGGTCCCATGGCATCCTTCAATAGAAACAGAAAAGATCCGTACCATAGGCAAAAGCTACATAGTGCAACACTGCCAGAGTATAGCTCCTTGATGGTGCCCAGAGCATACATAGACAGGGCCACCTCAAATGCCCCTACTACAGAAGAAGTGGCCTTTGTTCTGGAATCAGGAAGAATGGAAGAAAATATCCTCCGTTTTATGAAGAGCATGTATAAATCTACAGCTAAATAGCCAATGATGAAACACAGGATGCTGATCTCCTTAAGACAATAATGTCTAGTCTCATCACACCTGTTTCTCAATATACTAGAAATTCTGACTGACAGAGTTTGATAACAAGGATGCATCTGATTTGAAAGGAGAAAATGAAGCTCTGGTTCCCCATGTTAACGAGATATTGTTTATATGTCCAGGTTAGTTTTGATTCTCAACTTGAAGTTAGTCTCTGACCTGCAGCATCATGTACACCTGGGGTACACAGATATGCATGTGAGCAAAACACATGTATCAAATCAAATCAAATAAATATAAAAATAAAAAATTTAAAATGTAAATACCTATTTGCCTCTTTTGGCTTCAATGATTTAAGTGAAAGTACTTCATATACATGGACTTGTTTTGAGTTCTGGTGTGAGGTCAGGACCCGACTCTTTCTTCATTTTAAATAATTACACACTCTAGTCAACCCAACTAATCCTTCATCTTTTATTTTTCTCATGATCTGAGAGGATTTTTCTTTTAATATAATCCTTTCTGCTTATGAGCTTAGCTGTGGTTAAGATATGCTCCCGAACAAAAATATATCAATTATCTGTCATTAAGAGGTGGCATTAATGATCACCTGTCACCATTTTAGTTCTGTGTGCTTTGTGTGTGGATTGGGATTTTTCATTGCAGAACTCAGGTTATTATAGTAATGTGAACACTGTGCGTGAGACCTGGACAATAGCAAGGTGAATGAGGCAAGTGGTGGCAGAAACAACAGTAGAACAATCATTAGAACAATTGTGAAGTCACCAAACAGAGACGACTGAGTCCTCACCAAATGCTATATCTTACACATATGCATACAATTAATGATTATTGAGGCAGACATTTTCTGAGAAACAAAAGCTGATTATCCAAGGAAGGCACTCAGTAAACATCTCTGAGTAGTGATACTTCTTACTTGCAAAGGTAGGAAGGAGCAAATATTTAGGGTCCGTGTTTAGGAATCACTACCAACATCACTTGTCAAGACGTCAGTTGTTCTAAGTAGGAGATTTGAAGGCACACATGCTATCTGCAGTAAGGATGGGCTGTACATCCAGCCAAGGTCAGGATGCATCAAACCTGCAAGTTAAAATGAGCAATGGGGTTAAAAGACTGCTTGTTTAACTGCTGGGCTCTGCGGTGCAAACACAGAGATCTTCAAGGAGGGACATGTCTTCTGTGAAAAGTGTCGCCAGCCTCTGTGCAACAGATATGTTTCCAGAGGCACAAGCCATTGCATGAGGACCAGAGGAAGCTTAAATGTGTAACTCAGTTTCGAATGTTGAGTGAACACCCCAGTCTAATTCAGCGAGAGTGCATGGGAGGGGGAAGCCTGCCTAACTATGCCTCCTAATCATTGTGCTCATGAACAGATGGACCTAGGAGCTACATTTCCAAATCTAACTGTTCATAATTCTAATCTATCCCAGTCTCTGTTTTTGGCCATTTATACTGTTCTAAGTCACCAATCTGTCAAGTCTAGCACCAATACCCTACTGCTTTAATTATTCTTTCATGATTTTTTTTAAAAAAACTCATTTCTTGGCAATCTAATATTTTTATTCTTCCAGATAATTCTAGAATCACATCAGAGTGAACTAACCTGTAAACAACAATGGGGAGAGCCATTGTGTTTGTAGTGTATATTTGCCTGTGTGCAGATGCGACACACACCTCTGGTGTCACTCCAGCCCATCATGTCTTCTACATGTGCCATCCCACATTCTATGCACGGCTACTTCCTAGATAGTGTCTGAGGTTGCTTTATATAGCCTTGAATTTCTTGGGCCTTTAAGAAGAGTCAGGTTTTGATAATGCTTAATATCTGTTCCTTTTTATTTAAATTTAAGAAAGCTGGTGGTGGTTTCTATGTCTCTTCATAGTATAAAAAGCTCATGCTGCCTTTAGTAGTTTTAAAATTAATTTTCTTACTAAGTAGTTTCTATCTTTTTCTATGCTGAGACAAAAATATGAGGATTTTTTTTAATCCTCATAAAGTTTGAAGTGACGTTTTCAACTCAGCCAGAGTCTTAGAAAAAAAATCTTTAAAATTATTATTTTTTCCTTAGTGTTGAGTATATTTTCCAAGACCACTCCTTTCTTAGTTTATCACTGCGGGGTTTTATGTAATAGCATACTACTTTAAAAGTGTAATTATTTTGTAATATTTTTTTCTTTTTCTTTTTTAAAACCTGTGCTTATTTTACAATATAATCTCATCACTATCCCCTTTTCCCTCCATTCACTCCTTCTCAAGCACTCTCTCTCCATCTCCCTTCATCTCCCTGACTCTCAGATGATTAGCCTCCTTTTTTGTTTATTGTTACATATATATATATATATATATATATATATATATATACATATATACACACACATATATATATATATATACATACACACATATGTGTGTATATACATATATATGTATGTATACACATATATGTGTGTGTATATATATATATATTCATACATAAATATATAGATATAATCTGCTAAGTCTATTGTTGTTGTGTATCCATGATCTCAGGGCTGACCACTCTGTAGTGAATAACCAGCTTGGGAACTCATCTTGAAGAGGTTAATTCTCCTTCTCTTGGCAGTCCTGGGTGGACTGCAGTCCTTTGTCTAGGGTCTGGAACCTGTGCCACTTCACTGTTTCTGCATTAGCATGTCTATTGACATTGACATTGCTCAGGTCTTGTTGGTGCTGTGGTTTCTATGAGACACTGCTTCACAGCAGACATCCTGGCATTCCGGCTCTTACTTTATCTTTATTTCTTGATGGGATTTTCTAGAGCTTATTTAATTATAGTTTTCTTTTTCTAATCAACCAGATAGTATTATTAAAAGCATATGTATCCAATTTTCATAGTTCAAAATTCATTAATTTTTATTTCCTGGATAGTCTTTCATTTCCTTTAGTTCTAAGGTTAGTACCACCTTAATTTTCTAGTTTATTAATTTGCCTGTTTTAGTATATACTTTCATATTTTACTGCTTAACGTAAATGCATATAATTATATGAATTTATCACTGTTTTTTTCTAACCACAGCCATACACTTTTATAAATACTAACGTAATGGTAGATATTTTGTAAGAAGTGTGTATTTATGCTTTTGATTTTCCGCTAAAGCCAAGGATGTTGGAAAAACTGTATAGGTTGTACAACTGAGTTCTTGCTTAATATGAAGTAACACAACACTACTAATTTTCATACTATAATTGTCTTAACTGACTTAATGCATTAAATGGGCAAATACATATATCAAAATATCTTGATTTTTAGCAAAGATCTTGGCATATTTCTTATATTTTGAAAATAAATTTGGTATTATTAATTTGATATTCTAAACCTCTGTTTTCAAATGACATATTTTAACAATTAAAACTGACCATACCTCTGGCTGGAGAGGAGGCTCAGTGGTTAAGTATGCTAACTGCTCTTGCCAAGGACCAGCAACCACATGGTGGTCCACAAACCATCTGTAACGCCAGCTCCAGGGAATCCAGCGCCCCCTTCTGATGTCCAGGGAAACCACCCACATACATGGTGCACATATATACTTGTAGAAAAAATACTCACACATATTAAAACAAATAAATGAATCTTTAAGAAATCTGAATATATGTATCAGTAGATGGTGGGACATGCCTTTCTTGCACCTGGTGCCCAACCAGCCTAGACTAATTAATGAGATTCAGGCCACTGAGGGACTCTGCCAGTAAGGAGGTGGATGGCACCACTAAGGTTGATATTTGAGATTGCCCTCCAGCGTTCACATCCATATGCCCATGTGTGCATGCCCCCCCCCCACATGCACATGTGTAAAATGAAATGTCACTACTGTGTGTGTACTATGTTGGTTTTATGACACAGAGGAGATGTCAGTTGTATGTTTATTAGATTATTTAAATCTTCGATGGCTGCAGCCCCCTGGCCACTAAGCTTAACTGTTCTCATAAGCCCCAGGCTCAGTAAAAGACCGTGCCTCAAAAAAAAAATAAGGGGGAGACCTGGGACCATGTCTGATGTTGACTTCTGTCCTCCACGTGCACAGATGGTCTACACCTCTAAATGCAGAACTCAGGAGGCAGAGGAAGGTGTATCTCTACAAGATAGGGCCAGTCAGGTTTACATGGTGAGTTCTGGGGCAGCTAGAGACTCACAATGAGACCATGTATTAAAAAAGCAAAAGTGAGTTCGAGGACAGACAGGGCTATACAGAGAAACCCTGTCTCAAAAAACCAAAAAAAAAAAAGCAAAACAAACAATAAGGTGTAAGCATGTTTACATGGTCACATATACACCTTACACATACAGGTAAAATGGAAAGGATATTGAGGAAGAAAGCTAATATTAAATATGTCTCCATGTACACTCACATGTGCACATGTACGCAATGCAAAAACCTTTATTCTTATTAAAGGGATAGAAAAGCACTGTTCACACAATCTTTTTCAGGAGGAATCTGTGCATTGCTTTCAAGAGAGGACATTTTAAAAGAATGTACTCTGCCCTCAAAAACAACAACAACAACAACAAAAACCAGCATTGGTAAACTGCTAGAGTTGAAGACAAGACACAGCTGCAAGTTCCTATGGAGAAAAAATATTCATGTGGTCTCTGTGAGACCAGGGAGGGGTAGAAAGGAGATAGAGGGACAGAGGGAGAAAGGGTCAGAATGTGGCACCAGCCCCGCATGGACTCTGAAATAGCCCCTCAGTCTCTTTACTGTGTCTGTCTCTAATCATGCAGAGGAGTGGGCTTTTCATTGCCTTGCCACACGTGTTTCTGTGGAAACAAAGGAAGGGGCTTGAGTTTGTCACAGGGATTCAAAAAGGTGGAACAGGCAGCCAGAGGATAGAAAGGTGGGGGAGTCAGCAAACACCCTCAGGAGGAAGGCTGCTCCCTGAGAGTTCTTGGGCATCCTTGAGAAGGTTTCCCCATTACTCTCAGGTGAGAGAATTAGATATAAAAGACAGGTCCCCTGGTTCCATTAGAAGTTGAGAGGATAAAGCAGAGATCTTTAGCAACTGTCAGCTGTAGAGATTTCTCTGGAGGTAAATCTGTGGTATTCTAATTATCAGTTTTAGCAAGGAGCTGATTAACTCCTTCTATCCACACGATGATCAGACACTTTCTTCCTCTCAAACATTTTTTTTAATTAATCATGATAATTAGGAACACAGCCCAGGAGTCAAATGGCCAGGGCAAACATCAAGGCTAAGTGTGAACTGCAGAGCCTTGTGTGAACTGCAGAGCCTTGTGCAAATTACTTCTCATCTTGGCACCTTGATTTCCTCCTTTGTAGGGTAGGTCTAAACACTGCACTTAGCTGCACAGTGCTCCATCAGCGATGAAGGGCTACCATGAAAGATGTGTAACACACACCTCACAAAAGCAAAGTTTGAGAAAAGTGAGCCCTTGTACTTGTTTGGAGCCTGACTATTCCAGGGTCCGGGCTCCTTTCTTAAACATGCACATCTCTTCCCTCTGGTACTGTAATTGCATTTCGCTTTTGCTTCATATTGTGATGAAACTTCCTCTGTTCATTCTCTGCGCCACTCCTTTAATCTTGTGTGATGTCGGTGGTGTTCTTTGATATCAGAGCCCGTGTTTTCTGCCGTTGTTTTCTGTCTCACCTGTCTCTCCTCCCCCACACTGTCATGTCAGCCCTGTCCCTCCTAATCCAACTGTCAGCCACTCCTTCAAGGAGAGTAAATGCTGTTGCTTCTATTGAGAATCCAAATCCGTTTTCACGTTTTACATTGCTGTCTGTTTTTACTGTTTTGGCACGTGATTCTGCCATTGTTTTGAATGACTTGTTGAAGTGTTTCTTAGTCCCAATAACCACTTCATCTCCTTCCCAGAGAAGTGGAGCCCAGTCCCGCAGTATCCGGCAGATGGACCACACTGGTCGCTGGAACTTCTGTTGGTCCTATTGAGTGTGGATCTCTACCTTAGGGTTTAAACACTGGGCTGGCACACTCAGATTCTAAGAATTTTCATCTCTAATATGGTATTTCTTCCCATAAGTTTAGGTTCCCAAGGAAGAAGGAGCTAGAGAAAGTACCCAAGGAGCTGAAGGGGTCTTCAACCCTCTAGGGGGAAGAATAACCATGAATTAACTAGTACCCCCTGAGCTTATGTCTCTAGCTGCATATAGAAGAAGATGGCCTAGTTGGCCATCATTGGGAAGAGAGGCCCCTTGGTCATGCAGACTTTATATGCCCCAATACAGGGGAACGCCAGGGCCAAGAAGTGGGAGCGGATGGGTAGGGGAGCAGGGCCGGGAGGGGGGAGGGTATAGGGAACTTTCTGGATAACACTTGAAATGTAAATGAAGAAAATATCTAATAAAAGTTGGAAAAAAGAAAGAAATGTAAATGAAGAAAATATCTAATAAAAGTTGAAAAAAAAAAAAAGAAAAGATGAATAGATGAAACTCATGGAAAAACCAGAAACTACTTGGTTACCAGTGTTCTCCCTCTGCCTCCATCTACAAGTATATTCTCTAGGTCATCCCCTTTCATTTATCCACTCATGCAGACAGGCATTCAATAACTATCAACTGCATAGCTACTCCATGCTAAGCACTGATGACAAATTGCTTGCAAAATATATTTGATCTCATTCCGTAAGAGGCACACACACAATCATATAAATACATAATTGTCAATTTCTGAGGACTATTTGAGAAGGAGTAATGGGGTGGGTAATATATTCCAGAAAGGAAACAAGTCCAATCTCAGGATTGATTAAGGAAGACTTCTCTGGCGCTGCTATTTAAACTGGGAATTGAAGGGAGCTCCTCGGTGGGACGGGCTCATTCTAAATGGGAGAAGCTGTACATGCAGAGATGCTGAATTAGGCCGAAAAGACAATCTGTGAGAGTAGGGCAAATGAAAAAGAAAGTGTGGAATTTGATGCTCTAAATAAAGATGCTGAGGCTGGGGTGGGCACACCTAGATCTTACTACCAGTATTAGGATTTACTCAAAAGATAATGAAATATAACTAATTAAGTTTTAAGCAGTGTAGTATTCTGGCCAAATCTCTCCAAGTGGAAGGGCAAACATGATTAGTGAGTCAATCATGAGCTCAGGAAAGTCACCTGGAGACTAGTAGAGTAGTGTTAAAGTGGATGGTCCCTTCCACCAAGGTGGCTTGTGTAGTAATGGGAGACAATGGGGAGTTTGTGGGGTACAATAAAATAACAAGAATTAGATTGAAGGCTTAGTTTAGTGGTGAGTGCCTGCCTAGGACACAGAAGGCTCTAGATTTGATTGACAACACAGGAAAAAGACAGCAATGTGTAAAGAGTCTGGGATGGAGATCAGAGAGGGGCCAGAGATGCCACCTGGCTGGGGGAATGAACATTTTTACCGACATGAGTTTAAAGACTAAGTTTCTTTTTTTTTTTTAAGTCCATTTTTTTAGCACTATTTCAGATAGGTAAGCCATGGGCATTCAAGAAGTAAAGCAGAGGGGAACTGATACAGTAAAGGTCTAAAGTTCAAACATAAGTCGGGACCTAATTAGTGAGTTTGTGAATCTTTGGTGAATAGACTCATATGGGAGTCTAGGAAATGTGCAAGAAAGACACGGGAGTGAACTTTCAGTGAGAATTGGGTTAGATCTGAGAGTTGCAGAAATCTGGACTGATTGGGTAGGCCAAGAGAACCCCCAGCAGCCCTGAGCTGGTCCTCAGTATAGAGAGAACATCTGGACGGGGATGAGTCTGCCAGTGGTCAAGGCTGTCAGAAAAGAACTTCTTGGAATAGAGTCCTTCCTGATTTTTAACCCAGAACTGTAAAGCTTTTGTGTAAGGCTTGTGTGAGAAGATGTAGACAGAAGTCATAGTTGGAAAAGGGAGGAGATAAAGGGAAAACCAGGCTGGACACTTCATGTCATCTTTATGGAAGTTTCCTTACACAACGCAGCAGCCCCTGTGTTTCTCAATGCAGGAAGGAGATCACCCAGGCAGAGTTATGTGAGTTCTAGCATTGGACTCTCTGGTTCAAATCACTGCTTTTTCTCTTTGGTAGCTAAGGAAACTCTGAGCACACTCTCTGTGAATGTTTTCTTTATTTGTGCAGTTGGGATTTAAAAACTGGACTTAGCACATCAAGGCTAGTGGAGTCAATGGCTTTTCATGTCACAAGTGTCTCTTACAGTGCCTGGTGCTGAAGAACATTCATTGAGAAGGATCCAGCTAGTGTGAACATTACCCTGGGCTCCCTGACAGTCTGTCCACCAATGCAAAACCATAGTAGCTTCTCTCTTATTTTGAATACATTTTACTTAGATGTACCAGAGTTAATGTCCATTGTGTGCTGTAGACACCAAAGCTCGTTTGCCAACTAAGGTCTCAGAAAACAGAAAATACATTCATGTTTTATTTCCCTATCAAACAGGAACCCCTTCAGACTCTGCTGCCACAGCATCTTGTTACAGGTGCTAACCCCATGGCTCAGTCATAAGTTTGCACTGTGGAATATCGTGTACTGTTGTAACTCATCACTGAGAATAGCTGGGGCTTTGGTGTGCTGAGTCCCAGTTTCTGTTTCCTACTGGCCTGTCACATGACCATACAGCTGATTCAAAAACTTTACCTCTATGATCTTTTCTCTTCAGTAGAACGTGATTCTTTCATAAGTAACAAAAGCTAGACAGCATACAGCGGAGAGATACACTCCCCTTTCCCACCTGCCTCGTTATTTCACAGAAGCCCCTGCAACATCACAGTACGACACAGTCTGCAGGCCTGTCCGGCATCTCTCAGATCTATTTTATTTTTTTAATTGTTCTCTGCTCCCATTTTAGAAAGCATCTATTATAGTTTCCTATGACACTATTTTCCGCCTTCCTTTAAAACTACTTAGTGTACCGTAGGAATATCTCAATATCGATATATAGACAGCTTTCGCCCCTTTAAACATGCTGTACACAATTTTACTAGATGGATATATGATGATGTGTTTGGAGTCCCTAATCAACACACTTTCTGTTTGGTCCCAACATTCTGTTATAAACAGGAAACAACATTATAAGTATGCCTCTCTGTGCATGGGTAAGTCTATCTGTGATATAAATTCCTAAAAGTGGTATTCTTGGGCCAAAGGGTATTTGCATTTGTAATTTTGACAGATACCAATAAATTGCCCTCTGTGGGGATTTTACTCATTTAAATTTCTACCAGGAATGTATTAAAAAAAAAAAACCTGCTTCCCACAGCCTTAACGACAGGGGATGCTTGATCTTGTGGTATTTTGCCAATCTTATAAGTTTTTTTAAAAAATGGTTTTGCAGTGCAATTTTTCATTTCTATTTTTTATTATATATGGGCACACATATCTTTTCATGAAAGGGTCTTTGGACTTCTTTCTGCTAACTGTTCACACATGAGTTAAGTTTTCCTAAGGTATTTTAAATATGAACCCCTCCCCATACACAGACAACTATAATTTTTATACTCTGCCTTAGAACTCAGTTCTTGTTGTTTTGGTCAGGACTGTTTCTTCTGTTAATTTTCTAATAATATGCATGTAAGCATGTCTATGTAGAGAAAGGGTCCGTGAGGCTATTATTAGAAGGGGAACGAAGCAGAGAAGGATGTAATTTATGACTGACATTCAAACTCTGCCTTTTTTAAACTTGTGATTCTGGCAGACTCTCTGTAAGTGGGGCTTCATTTTCCCAGTTCTAAAAGAAATGTGCAAATTAGAGACGATGTGCAACCTTCCCGTCGTGGTCCCCAGAACAATCACTCCCAAGACAGTAGTTAGGGAAATGGTAGAGCAAAGAAGAGGATTTCGGGGAAATTGTCAGGGAGGAATTTGTCCTTACAACCACCTGCCAGTCATCTGGAAACCCAGCGGCAGACAAAGGAAGCAGTCAGGACTCTGTCATCGCTAAGGGGGAGGTAGACTGAATGTCACTCTCAATAGAGACATTGAGAAGGTGGAGGAGATCCGCTGTGACATGCTCCCTGCCAGGGAAGAGTCTCATTCCCTAGGTGTACATATCTGATCCACCTTGTGCTTTAAAAATAGAAATGACAAGCCAGGTTCAGGGCTGCTCAGAGGGAGGGGCAGCATAATCCCATGCAAAACTTGACCTGGCGAAGCTCACATGGGACAAAGACTCACCATACTGTCTCTGCAGATGAAATACAGAGTATCATTTGAAATCTGACCAACAATCTAATCAAAATAACTCCAGGAGACTTTGATTTTGGTCTAAGCTGTGCCATTTATTAGCTATGCATCCTAGCATAAGTTGTTGAAGCACTTTGGACTTGGTTTCATCTGCTGTAAGATGGATGAGCCCTTGGCTAATAGAAAATAGTTGAAAATTGTTTGTGTTTGTATTAGTCAAGTTGACAAGCAGGAATAGCCACTACAGTGTTCTCCCACTCAAAGCTGTGAGCTACAGCTGGAATCTAAACCTTCACACTTGACACTGAAACAAGGTATTGGCCTCGTTTCCAGCGCATCAGCCCTATACGTGTGTGTGCCCACCACAGATGGTCTATTTACTCAAGCTTTCTCTCCTGCCTCTTCTTTGTACCCTCTCTTTCCTTCTGCCCCACCCCATTTGCCTCACTTCTTCGCTTTATAAACAGTCGCTCAGGCTCACCCGTTGCTCTTGGCATTTCTCATTGATCAAAGGGAACCTGAACCTAAGCTTGCCACTGACCTCCTGTATTTAGACGGGGTAGAGTAGCTGAGGATCCTGCTCTGTGCCTCGCTGCTGCCTCTATGGCCTCGCTGCTGCCACTATGGCCTCGCTTCTAGACAGCCAGGTTTCAGTTTTCTTTCGGTGTTCTAGTCTGGCCAGAGAATCTCAGAGACCGGGAGAGATTCTAAATGTCATCCAGTCTCAACTGACAACTGCTTCAAAATTCCTTGCACAATGCCTGGGTTAGAGCACCATTTAGGGGTTTAACATTTGTATGGTTGAGTAAGAGATGGCTTCGGGGCAGCTAATTGCAATAGGACCTTACAAACAGCAGTACAGGGCTTTTGCTTCTTTTGCCCTTTCAGAAGCGGTGTGACATGGATCCATTACTTTTTCTTCCTCTGCTAGCTTAAATTAGAAGAAAAGCACTTGTCAGTTGGCAGACCCAGGTTAGTGTTTATTTGATAGTGGGCATACCAAGCACAAGCCTTCGTCTTTGGTGTGTTTGTGTGTGTGTGCTGCATATGGATATTGGTGGTGCAGTTCTACCATTACACTTTATGAAACATTTTTCACCAAAACTGAGACAATCTGTAGACGAATTGGGATTGGAAGGTGGGAGAACAAGGTTCGTCACAACCTTCTTTTAGGGGAATTCTCCAAACACACACAGGCAAGTGAGATAACAATCCATAAGCAATGGGCTCAGAGAAAGATCTGTTTGTCATCAATGCTTATGCTTATGTATTCAAAGAAAATCACACTTCTATTTTCTCTTTGTTTGTTTTTTGTTTTCTTTTTCTTCTTGTTTTTAATTAGATATTTTCTTCATTTATATCTCAAATGCTATCCCCAAAGTTCCCTATACCTTCCCACTGCCCTGCTCCCCAACCCACCCACTCTTGCTTCCTGGCCCTGGCATTCCCCTTTACTGGGGCATATGATCTTTGAAAGACCAAGGGCCTCTACTCCCATTGATGGCTGACTAGGCCATCCTCTGCTACATATGCAACTAGAGACACAGCTCTGGGGGCTACTGGTTAGTTCATATTGTTGTTCCTCCTATAGGGTTGCAGACCCCTTTAGCTCCTTGGGTATTTTCTCTAGCTCCCTCATTAGGGGCCCTGTGTTTCATCCAATAGATGACTGTGAGCATCCACTTCTGTATTTGCCAGGCACTTGCATAGCCTCATAAGAAGGAACTATATCAGGGTCCTGTCAGCAAAAGCTTTCTGGAATATGCAATAGTGTCTGGGTTTGGTGGTTGTATATAAGATGGATTCCCTGGTGGGGCAGTCTCTGGATGTCCTTCCTTCTGTCTCAGCTCCAAACTTTGTCTCTGTAACTCCTTCGATGGGTATTTTTGTTCCCCATTCTAAGGAGGAATGAAGTATCCACACTATACCCAGAAGATGTTCCAACTTGAAATAAGGACACATGCTCCACTATGTTCATAGCAGCCTTATTTATAATAGCCAGAAGATGGAAAGAACCCAGATGTCCCTCATCAGAGGAATGGATACAGAAAATGTGGTACATTTACACAATGGAATACTACTCAGCAATTAAAAACAATGAATTCATGAAATTCTTAAGCAAATAGATATATCTGGAGGATATCATCCTGAGTGAGGTAACCCAATCACAAAAGAACTCACATGATATGCACTCACTCATAAGTGAATATTAGCCCAGAAACTTAGAATATCCAAGATACAATTTGCAAAACACATGAAACCCACTTCTATTTTCTTATGACCTCTGAGAGTGCATTTCTCTTAGATTCTTTCATTATTTCATTGCATTAATGATGCTACACCTAAGAAATATCATTGTCCTTTCAGGAGAACACCAAATTGACCTCACAAATAATTGTACTCCTTACGGTACATTACAGTACAGCAAATTATTCTCATGGTGGTTGAACATGTCCGTTGACATAGGGAGGGAAGAAGCTTATTCTCCAGAGGTCACGTGCACCAAACTGCCAGGTCCAGGTTAATCTGAGTCTCTGAGAGCAGCACAAGGCAGAGGTTGGGGGGGGGGCAACCCTTTGAAGTCAGAGATTATTTACGTGCCTAACCCAGGCCAGTCACTGCTTACGGCATTGATACACATGGAAGATTATTTTCTGGCACAAATCTCCATGTGGAGAATTTGGTATCTGTGGAAAAAAACAACTACCAGACTCTGAAAGAAAACTGCCTCCCTAGCCTTCTTAGGACATCAGTTGTAATTTGCCCCACCAAGGGCTATTGAAAGAAGTTGGGTCTCAGGGAACACTGAGCACGTAAGGAAGGTTTCCATAGTGTCCAAGGTGCTTTGAGTGATTGCTTGTAGAACCTAGAAAAGAACCTCATTACTTCTGTCACCACTAGGTCGTGGTAGATTGCTGGTTTGGCCTCTTGCTGGTCTGGGACTACTAGTTTGAGAAATAGGGGGAAAATCTAACTAGCATAATGAAGCGGAAAGGACACTGGCTCAAGCATTGGCAGATCAAAGCCTTCTGTGACTTTAGCTGCCTTTCTTCATCAGTAAATGAGGAGCAAGATTACTGTTAATATTTCTTTGAGCATTAATTGTCCATGAACTTTTATAAAGATCATATCTACCTAGCTTTCATATCTTCAACCCACAGCTCACTGGACGCATTGGTTTTAAATTTCCGTGTAATTAATTGGCAAATTCCCTATAATCACCTTTGCCTTCCATGTGTCTCCAGCACAGCCTACTCATTTAACTTACCATCCGTTTAAAAATGGCAGCATTCTCTCTGGCATAATGTACCCTCGTTGACAACTCTGTTTTTCTAAAAACTTTTTATGAGATAGGCAGAATCTTTTTCATAACAGTTCTCTGATTAGAGTTGCCAAATAAGTTGCAGGACGTCAACTTAAATTTTAATCTCAAGTAAAACTGTTTAAGTATCTTTTTATGTAATAGAACAACTTATGCTAAAACTGTTTATTACTTCATTAATATTCAAATGTTACCAAGCATTTCGTGTCTTGATCAATAACTCTAAAATTCTTACCTTTCACCATAGTTTCTTCTACTCTCCTGATCCTATAGTCTCTCTGAGTCACTCCATTCTTCTATTATTATCTTGACTGTAAATGCCTATATCTATCTGATTTCCCTCATAGATTTTAAATCCTGTAAAGGATGCTGTGGGTGTTACTTCTTTTATATTTTCTTCTATGACCTATGTTGCTTTGTATCACTAACATCCTTTGAGACTCCTTTTACAACTGATACGTTTTTGTCTCAATAACTAAAGCATAAACTGCCTTTTCTAAGACTAAGATATTACAATCACATTGGATTTGACTTTGCCCACCAGGAGAGAGGAAGAAAATTTGAAAATTAGCACTGAGGACCATAGTAACTGACCAGCATAGCAGAGAAAATGAAAATCATAAGTTAATCAAATTATCTTTAGTGAATTAAAATGCTCTATGAGGTCATTTGCATGGGTTACTTCTGAACTTGTCACTTTTGTGTTAGATACCCTTTATCCTATAATCTCTATTTTGAAGGGCATTGCTCCCACCTCTTTTGATATTTTAAAAGTCTTACAAGGTAGTGATTCCTTCCAGTTCATGTCTGAAGATTCAGTGATGTGCATTCTTTCTTTTTTTAAAAAATGGGCTATAGAGTTCAGTTATTGCTTATTTAAACTTTTTCTTTTTTATTAGATTTTTAAAATTTACATTTTAAATGTTATCCCCTTTCCTAGTTTCCCCTCCAAAAATCCCCTATCTTCTTCCCCTGCTCCACAACCCACCCACTCCCATTCCTGGCCCTGGCATTCCCCTATAGAACCTTCACAGGACCAAGGTGCCTCTCCTCCCATTGATGACCGACTAGGCCATCCTCTGCTACATATGCAGCTAGAGCCATGAGTCCCTCCATGTGTTTTTTTTGATTGGTGGTTTAGTTCCAAGGAGCTCTTGGGTTACTGGTTAGTTCATATTGATGTTCCTCCTTTGGGGTTTCAAAACCCCTCAGCTCCTTGGGTAGTTTCTCTAGCTCCTTCATTGGGGGCCTTGTGCTCCATCCAATGGATGATTGTGAGCATCTACTTCTGTATTTGCCAGGCACTGGCAGAGCCTCTCAGGAGACAGTTATATCAGGAAGCTCTTGTTGGCATCTGCCATAGTGTCTGGGTTTGGTGTGGTTTATGGGATGGATCCCCAAGTGGGGCAGAGTGACATGCATTCTTGCCTCCAGATAGCCAAGGACAGAAGCCACATCCTTTCTCAAAATAAAGTCCTTTAGTTTAGTTTCTTTCCTCCATGGATTGCTTTTCCTGTACAATTCAGTAACCTGTCCACAAGTTACTGGCCATTTCCTAAACATTCTTTGACCGTACTTTTCTGCATTTCCCTAATGCTCCTTATCTTTCCCTTTACAAATCCCACCTAGTTGCAGTGTTGCTGGTTTGTGACATTACAGGGGGAAATGTGCCAGGATAATGCAGCCCAAAGGTCTGACTTTATGTATGAAGAAATGATGGACCCCAGAACTGTAGAAATTACTCTACAGTGTTCTGTAGACCCAGGACTTACCATGTCCCTAAAGCTCTTCATCTGTTCCTTTTCGTGTTCCTTTAGCTATGCTCTCTTTTACAAAGACCTTTCCAACATCCCAGACAGAAGTAATTTTTTTTTTGGTCTCCTTTATGGTTCTATTTGAAAGAATAAGTAGGAAGTGTTGCCCAGTAGACAGATCCCATGTTTGAGCCCTAAATAAATAAATAAATAAGCCTGCCCTCCACCTTCTGGATGCTGCTCAGGTGAAGATGTATCTTTGAGAACAGGAGCAGGGACACATGGATTTTTCCAGGGATACAGGTTCAATATAGTGGTGAGAACATGGCCTTGAGCAGTACTGGATCATGTGTGCTATATAACCTAAGGAAATCAGCCCCCTGGTGATCAGAACAGACACATGAAACAAGTAGTCCTATGCTAAGCCTGTTCCAAGGGACATTCAGAGGTTATGTGTGATCAGAGTCTCATGGAAGCCCAACCTTAGAACAGAAATGAGACGGTGAGGCAAGACTCTCAGTAGGGGCAGGCTTTGCCAATGAGTAGTCAGAGCAGTCAGTGGTGGGCAAGCTAATGAGGGGACATGGGACACCCACAGGTGTCAATGGCAGAATAACTTGGCCTACCAAATACTAACAGCAAGGATTCCATTCCATTCATGTGTAAACATGGTCAAGTTTAGAAAAGAAAATTCTATTAGAAGTTTACCATTGACAGTAAGTTTTATAGAAATAATTGACTTTAAAGGGCATAGATTTTTATCAATTTTCTTTTAATATTTTTATGCAAAATGTTGAAATGGGAATGTAGATAAAGAAGATAACTGCACATGGCTTATTTCTCAGTCAAATTCTTACCATCAGCTATTATGTATCTAGCCAACGTATACTTTTTTTGGTGTTTCTATCAGATGCTAAGCAGCCCTGGGTATGACAATAGATGATCTAGGAATACTTGTTTTCTTGATCTGAGATCATAAACAGTCGTTGTGCACATGCAACACAGGAATGTCTTTGTGTACATATAACACGGGCATTAAATGTCCAATAAATCTCAATAACGATAAGGCAGCAATATTCTTGCTTAGACACTCTTTTACCAACTTTGTGCTGCTTTAACATCAGATACGCAAAGCTGCACAAGCCATTGGCAGTACCACTAAACAGAACTCCTTCCCACCCAAGTAAAGGCTTGCTTAAAAGCTCCATTTTTTAAAAAAAGGAACTTTTCTTATCATCAGCTATATTCCAAGCACTTAGGCTCACAATATCCCTTTTTATCAAGATCATGCAAATAAATACCGATGCACACCTAGAAGATATTATTCAAAGGTGTCAACCCTGGGTTCTGCTAACATGCCTAGACTACAAACTGTTTGACCTGAGTTACATCTAATCTACACAGAACTCTCTAAGAGCTAGGCAAACCCTCCCCTTGATAGTCTCGCATATACAAGGAAACTGAGGTACAGAAGGATAAACAACGAAGTCATAACTAGAAGGCTAATAAGTGGCTAGTCCAAATTCAAATCCAAATATTTTCACTCTGGAGCTCACACACTACTATCTGTGTGAGCTCTTAATGTGTTTAAATATAAATTTCTTACTATGAATTGTGTTAGCTGTTCCTCCTCTGGAGAAATTAAGAAAATCAAAACTTAAAAGTGGCGATTAAAGCAAGTTTCTTTTTTGCCACTTTACAGCACCTTAAAATAGAAATGTAAGAAATTGAAACATGAAGCTGGGCAAGGCTGACAGTCTCATGAAATATCTGAGTATAAAAATGTATTCATCCAGGTGTGGTGGTACATGCTTTTAATCCCAGCCCCTAGGAGGAAGAGGCAGGCATATCCCTGTAAGTTTGTGGGCTAGCCTGGTATTCAAAGTAAGCTCTAGGACAGCCAGGTTGTTATACAGAGAAACTCTGTCTTGTACCAAACAAACAAACAAACAACAAAAGTAAAGATTCAGCATTAATATGAAGCTGCAGGCCCATAACAACATCAGGATGGATGCACTTTCCAGCAAGCTGTTCACACACTGGCTCTTATTTCAGTAAGGTGCAAGAGTACAGGTGAATCTGCAATGGTCTACCTATCAGGCCCACACTTAGTAACATAAGGCATGGCATGGGAAAGAGGCCAGCACAGAGTACAGTAGCTCAAGCTAGACATGACCTGTAGTAAGAGAACTCAACTAAAAAAATGGCAAATCCATGTGTTTAGTATGGTCTCCCACCCAGGATGCTCAAATACCATCGTATCTGGTAGAAGGCTAGACAGCATGGAAGGGCATCTAAAGTTGAAGGAAGGGAAGGCTGGTTGCTAGTAAAAGGTATCTGGGTTGTCTGCAGTATCTTGAATAAACACTGAGGCAGAAAAGATTCCTTCTAACTTTTAATGGAGAGTTTTCCATTAAACTGTAAAGTAAAGAACCACCTTTTGGTTACTTACTAAGTGTGTCTATGAAATCAGTGATAAGAGCAAATCTCATAGCTTGTAGCCAGTTTGTAGCTACATGTTTGTCATAATTGTAGCACGGTACATGTTTGTCACATATGTTTTACTTGGGCCATACTACTTGCTTTATTAAAATGAAATTTTGGGTCTCAACTACTTTGCTCTTCTTTGTGGCTAGGCTGAGTTGCTGTCAAGAAACTGACAGCTGCGTGGGTTTAGTGACATTGAGATCTGCCATGGAGCTTGATGCTAAGCCAATTGTACATAAATGGTAACAAGAATTGTGACATCATTTAGAATTATGTGAACTATAGTAAAAACAAAACTGCCCATATGTTTAAAAGTCATTACATTCCAAGCTGTCAACATAAAGTATGTCAAGCTTCTGGTTGAGGCAATAACCTCTCAGTTGAACAAGAGGAAGAAGAGATACTGATGTTCTCTGGGCAATGGCCACAATGAAGGCCCAGATGTGGATAGGTTAGTCTCCCTTCACTGACAATAACGTCTCCCTGGGAGCTGACACAGGAAACTCCAAGTTCCCAATACTGGCCAAATCCATTATGTAAAGAATTGTAAAGGCAGACCAGAGAGCCAACAGGATACTTCTGCCCTCTTTGGGCTCCTAGCCAAATCATCTCAGGAAAGGGTCAAGGCTTGAGGCCTCAGAAAGAAGAAAAGTAGTCACATCTAGCTTAGAAGAAGCAAAGTGTCATTTAAGGAGTGTGTGTGTTATGAATACATCTGTAATGGCACTCAGGTACATTGAGTTTTCCCAGTAGTTATGAGATGTTTACACTGTGATGTTTAAGACTCAGAGCAAACAGGGCCGGAAGCATGTATAAACTGGCATGTGCCATGAACATACTGCCGTGGTCTTAATGTGAAGTGTTCTCATAGGCTTATGACTAAAACTCTTGGTCCCCAGCTGATGCCACTGCTTGTGAGGTCACCTTTATAGGGTAGAGCCTGGATTGAGGAAGTATGCCATTAGGACACCTGTCTTGATGTGGCTGTGGGCCTGTAACTTCATATTCCTACTGACTACTCTCTATCTCAGCTGGGACTTGAGAACGTCAACCTTGCCCGGCTTCAGCCTTCCTAACGATGTTTTATAGCTTGGCTCCACTCGCTGTTCTTCCTCTCTCTGGTCATTGAATTGGGATGAAAATGTGGTCAGCTAACCTTCTGTTCCTGTTGCTGTGCCTGGTCTACCTGCATTTATTGCTGTATTTTTTCCTCATCATGATGGGCTCTATCTCTCTAGAAATGAACCCTTTCTCCTCTAAGTGATCCACATTTTATAGTATTATTTATTATTATTAAATATTGTATATGTACAACTCCTGTCCCATGACACAAGTCTAGAGGACATATACCAACTTTGTGGAGTTAATTTTCTCCTTCTATCTTTACCTAAATTCCAGGGATCAAAGTCACATCACCACGCATGTGTGGCAGGTGCTTTTACCCACTGAGCCACCACACAAGCTTGGCATAGCACTTTTAAGGTGCAGTTCTCTATTCAAAAAGAGACATAGAAGAATTCTAAAATCCCCACTCAATTGCCGTGAATCATTAGTCCCACCGTCATGTTTAGGGAAATATTATCAAGCATGATCATTGTAGTGAGGATGTCTGTCTATAGAATGGGATTCAGTGCTGGTTAGAATGGATGAAAACAAGAGATGACCTAGAAATGCCCTCTAAAAAGGTATATGGCATTTTGAACCTCTTAGGCAGGTTCACAGGAGACCTTCTAAAACATAGGTTGTCTCCTGCTTAGAGAAACAGAAGTTACTTTGACAGTTCTTTTACCTTGATTTTCAGGAAATTCTGTACAGATACTTTCTAGGCAAGCATAAAACCAAGTGCTCTGAATTTCAGAAGACCATTTCCCCACTGACCTAGATGCCTAGTCAATTCTGTTATATTGAAAATCAAAATACTTTGTTCTCCAAAGCATCTCCTCAGGAGTGCACGTCTTCCCTTGTATACCTAACAGCAGCTTGTCTTGGAGTGTTGGGGGAGACTATTCCCTGTAGATCAGATCTGAGAGGGTTTGTTAATATGACACGTTATGGCTTTGCTCAAACTGAATGGTTAAAAATTAATTCTTAGTAACATATGTACTTTATTACAAAGCAGATTAAGCTTATGAGTATATAACTATAAATTCTGTTCAGGAGAGATTAATGTACCACATCTTAGTTCTGCTTCCTATAGAATGAGCTAACCTTTTCTTCGGACAACAGTCTTGTCAGGTTCTCTGGAGCAGGCAGCGATGCACCTTTGCCTGTATCCCACCTCTGTACACTCATGGTAGACAATTTTTATTCTGCTGACTGCTTCCCATTCTGAGACTCTTATGAATAATTTATGTCTTCCATCTGTAAATGCCCAAGCTCCCATGTGACCTGGGCTTCTGAAGAAAGCCCTGGCTTCCCTTCTACATTGTGCAAGAAGCCAGCTGCTGGTCTTACTTGCAATTGTGGGAAGGTCTTTGATATATCTACAGTTCCTACTTCAATTTCAGGACTCTGCTCTGCCAGTGGTCTTTGCTGAAATCTTTGTTTTTCTTTTGCTGGAGCAAAGGCAGAGAATCCCCTTCCTAAGATGGAGAAAACCACATATATAGCTAAGCATCCTTCTCCAAACCATTAATTGAAAAAGCATTTCCATCCTAGTATATCTAATACCATGAGCTAAATGTCAATGACATCATGACATCTCAAATTAACTTAGCATAATGAATGGTTCACTTAAATATATCTTGTTAAAATGCTTTAGCATTTTCTAATTACTATCACACATGTTATTTATTTGTTTTTAAATTACTAACTAGTCAGGAATTATGGTATGATTCTCATTCTACACATGAAACAACCAAGTCTAAAAAGGTACATTACTCTATTGTATTTAAGTTCAAAAACTGTTGTCAAAAAAAAAGAGCTATTGTTTCCTAAAAACTTAGTTCACAATTCTTGCCAGATGTGTGTATAGAAAACAATGGTGTGAAAAAATTTCTGGCAAATAAAACCAGGCAGCCCAGGGGAAACAGGCTACTTAGACAATCCTACTGAAAACTATTTTGTGAAATAAATGCTCTCTAATGTATCTATTTTAAAATTCTGAAATTTCAAACAACACATATCTTCTGAAAACGGGTACTTGGAACCTTCACATTTTCCCTACTTAATCATCTTTGTTTATTTCCTGATTTTGGTATGCAAGCTGGCTGAGTCTTGATGTATGTAAAAGACAACAGAAAAAAAGGGAGAATATGTAGCAACACACCCTTGAACACAAATACACATAATCTCTGTATCTAGCCATTGGTCAGCTGCCTCCCATTGTCATGAAAACTCTCCTTCCAGGACTAGGACACATTGATGGTCCCAGTAGGCCTTTACCTTTTCAACTCTTTTGCTGCTTTTTGACCCTGACTCACCTCCTGTCCCCAGCCCTCTTGGGGACAGAGTCCCAACCCTCCACAAGTATTATGCCACATCTCCCCTTCTCCTTCCATGTAGTATCCACACCTGTGTCTCACCCCTCATGATGTTGCCACAGCAGGGCCTCTGACTCAGACTCATGACAGATGATCGGCTCCATGTCTGCAGTAAAATAAGTTAGTCTATTAGTTTCCTTTCTCATGGCTGTAACCGAATGCTAGAGAGAACAATGGATGGGAGGAGAGCTTCATGTTGCTTCATGGTTTCCCAGGATGGTAGCATCTCACAAGCAGAGACAGCATGGCAGAGTGATTCGGGTTGTAAAGCAGGACCTTGCAGCTTAGGCTTGTTCACAGGATTCTAGATTAGAAGTAGAGAAGATCAGAGCAGGGTGTATCTTTCAAAGGCCTCTCATCTTTGACCTACTTCTGTATGACCATCCCCCCCACCCCCTGGTCCCTGTGTCCTAAAGGCTCCACAGGCTTCAATAGAGTGCCACCAACCCAGACCATGCAGGTAAAGCATCAACTTGGGAGTACATCTTAAATTCTGATCACGACACACAATGAAAGTTCCAGTTCTTGGACCCTGCCATTCAAATTCTGATTTCAATCGATCGATCTGTTGTACAGTCTAAATAGGATTGTTGTTTTTTTTTTAAGACGGGTTTTGTTGTTTTGTTTACTTTTTATTTATTTTTTATGCATAAGCTTTTTAGATGTAATCATGAATAAAATGTAGCATCTGTGATACATTTGATGGTCTGACATTGGCCTTTACCTTTGGGACTGAATGTCCCTGGTTATGCATTGAGTTGTCTCTCACATTTCATGTTGAAGTTCCTACCTCCTCGTAATATGTCCTAATTTGGTGATAAGGTTTTTAAAGATATAGACAAATTAATTTTATGCTGTTAGGATTGTTGCAGTTTGGATCTTAAAGGTGATGCTTTAATGTATTGAAGGCTCAGTCTTCCACTTGGCAGTATTGAGAGGCAATGGAAACTTATGAGATATGGCACAGTGAAGGGTGCTCTGGTCACTCGGCTGTGCCCTCAAAGGGAATATTGGGATTTTGGGCTCTCCTCTGGTTCTACTGTATTTATTCTGAGCCATAAGATAGGCAAGCTTTCTCTGCCATCCTCTTCCAATAATGTGGCTCCCTTCCAATACCAAAATCCACTGAGTCAATCTCCTGTAGACCCAAACCTTTAAAGCTATGAAAGAAGCAGAACTTTCTTACACTGATAATCTAAGGTGTTTATTGTAATAACTGAAAGCTTATTAATGCATGGGCAGGCATTAATGTAATTCAAATTTTATCCTCATAAAAAGGGGATATTTGGTGGTACGCATACATACACACACACACACAAACACACACACAAACACACACACAGACAGAGAGAAAGAGAGAGATAGACACGGGGGGGGGGGGAGAATTTCACATCACAGAAGATGGCCATCTATAATCCATCTTATCCATCTTTTTATTTCCCTCATATCCCTCAGGGAAAAAAATCTTACTTTTTGATCTCAGACTTCTAGACTCTAGGACAACAAGTTTCTGTTGTGTAAGCCATCCTGTTTATAGCAGCCTAATATGAGAGCCTTAGACAAAAGATAGTCTTCAAAGCCACGTGGCCGTCATTCTGATTGCCCAGCACAGCTGGAGTGACCAACTCACCCAGTTTATCCCATAATCAGCTCTGAAGAAGCCAGAGCAGTTGGTTACCCTAAGCATATAATTGGAATATACATGCAAGGGTTACTGGACCAGAAAACCTAAGTTTAAACCCTATTTTTTCTCATTGTTGGCTATGTTGTTTTGAGCTTTTGCTTATATACCTACACAAGGATGTAAGTCACAGCTATATTCTGAAGACAGCATGGCTTGCTATATTAGATGCCCCTAACATTTCCTGACACAGAATATGAGCACTCAGTAAATATTAATTAAAATCAATACTTCATGTATTATTAAAGTCAGAAAATACTCACACAGATATTTTTGCTTTCATGGAGCTAAGACCGAAGAGCCGTCCCTCAAGTGCTGGCATAGTCAAAGTTCTTCCTGTGCCTTTCCTTCAACCCAGTTCTGATTGTTCTCCAGGACTGACCAAGAAATGCCTTCTCAGCATGTTTGTGACTTTTTTGGTAATTTAATTTTTTTTTGTCTGTGACCCTTATTTAGTACACTCCTACCTTAAAGTTGGACTCGCTGAATTGAAATGTGGAGAAATCCTGTATTAGCTAATTTTCTATTGCTGTGATAGAATACTATAGCTAAAGAAACTTGAAGAAGGAAGAATTTATTTGGGACTGGTTCCAGAGGGATCAGAGTCCATTACCACAATGGCCAAGAAGTATGACATCAAGGTGAGAGCACACTCACATTTAATTTTTCACACAATGTATTTTCATCATATTTTTCCCACCCTGAAACCATCCTAAATCTTCTCCAACCACATACCCATCAAACTTCATATTCTCTAGCTCTCAAAAAAGCAAAACCAGCAGGGCAGTGGTGGGGCATGCCTTTAATCTCAGCACTTGGGAGGCAGAAGCAGGCGGATTTTTGAGTTCGAGGCCAGCCTGGTCTACAAAGTGAGTTCCAGGAGAGCCAGGGCTACACAGAGAAACCCTGTCTCAAAAAACAAACAAACAAACAAACAAACAAAAAAGCAAAGCAAAAACAAACAAACAAAAAAAAACCTATATACCCCAAACAAACCGGAAAAAAAAAAAATAGTATACAAAAACATGGAGTCAATTTTGTGTTAGCCAAACTTCTGGCATTGCCCTGCCTGTCTTGTGTTAGGGTTGATATATCTGGTGTCGCTGCATTGTAGAAAACTGATTTATCAATAATAAATATTTTCTTGGCTAGGAGTGGTTCTTTGTGTCTACTTCCTCTGTGTTGGGATTTTGTCTCATCTCAACTTTTGCAGGTTGTGTCAAAGTCTGTGAGGTCAAAAGTGTTCCCATCAGAGAGTTTTTTTTTTTTTTTTTTTTTTTTTTTTTTTTTTGCAGTAGAATGGTAACTAGCACGGGGACCCACAACTGGACAATGTGCAGAGAGTGAGACTTTGGAGCACTCAGGCCTAAATGGAATACCTTCATCAAACCCCACAGGAGCGGAGGCAAAAAGACTGTAAGAGGCAGAAGGGTGGGTGAATCCAAGGCAACGAGGTCTTCTGAAGAGCTCAGAGTTTAAACTATAAACAGGAAACAACACATCAAACTGCAAATGGTTTGGATCCAATTCTCAATGACATACTTCCTCCAGCAAAGCCACACCTCCCACGTCGCCAGACTGTATCAACTTGGGACCAAGTATCTCAGAGAGTTCTGGGGTTTTTATCAATCAAACTATCACACACCCCCATTTCCAATAAGAAAAGGCATTGGTCCTGTGCATTAGTGAACTTTTAGCCACAGAAAAGGGAAAAGTTCATTCAAGAAAGAAGAAAGCTTTGCAAATAAGGGCATCAGACAGTTGTGTAAAGATGAGGATTGGGACAAGGACTGCAGAGGACTGTGGATGAAACAGGCATTGTGGGACAGCTCCAGAGCCTGGAGTTAGTGATCAAGGTAATGGCACCAATGAAAATGGGAAGCTGTGGAACTGCCTCCCATGCCAGGAAAATGGAAGTCATTTGGCATCTCTGGAGTATAAAAACAAGTTCAGACCTGGTGAGAGAGCCCCACAGCCTCTCCTGGTTTCTCCTATTTTGACATATGGCTGAATCACATAATTGGCGTTACTGGGAGGAGTCTTGCTTCCAGAACCAAACTTTGAACTCAGTGAAGCTGGTGCAGCAATTTTTCCTTTCTGCGCCCCACCACCACCAACCTCCCAGGGGCGGGGGGTGGGGGTGGGGAACCACAGCTCTGTAACTTTACTAATGAAACCAGCTGATGCTCCATGACCTTTCTGGAAGGCATGGATATGTACATGCACCTATGTGCACACTTTAATTCTTAAACTTGCTTTTCTTAGAATTTGTGTTACTCTGAAGAATTTACTGTGCTAGACCCTTCCTACCCCTCCCCCCCCCAGAACATCCCTGGACTTAGAATCTTCTTCCCACACTGCAACTACAACTCCTAACCAATTTTGGCAGGCCCTGGCTCAGACCTGACTGGGAATATAGAATTAGGGCTGAGGGATCACAGGTTTTATTTGAAATAAAGGCCTCACTGGTTCCTCTCCACTTCCGTATTCCAGCTGCCTCTTTATTGCTTGGTGTTTTATTGCGCCTGCTTCCTAAGTAACTTTTGTTTTCTCCCTTCGGTATTCATTTGTCCTCCTCTGTATTAAATGGATCTCAGTATAAACTTACAGTAGTTTTGGATGTGCATATATTGCCCTATCCTTACTAAGGAAAAGGTATCAGGGGTATGCAACTGTACAAGAGAATCACACATGAACTCGGCTGCATGGGATCACCCCGGGGAAATTATGATTCTATTTTTAAAAAAGGAGCACCACTCCTGTGCAAATGAAAAATAAAAACAACAAGAAGGGTGAAAAGCATTTCCTTGGGCAGTCAGGCTGGTTGGTTCTGGCTTCTCCTTTCCTATCGCTACACGAGTCACAGATCATGGTTCCCCTTACAGTGTAGCAGAATGGAAGACGCAAGGTTATGGGTTCCCCCAGCTACTCCTCTAAAACTCATTCCTTTTGTACATTTTAGTGCAGAGGAAACATCTCTAAAGAAATAAGGCACAGACTCTTGGGGTTGAGGTTAAAATGCTACTCTAGAACATAAATCTTGTTTGGAAATCCAACTGACAGCTTCAGTCTTATGAATACTTGTAAAAGGCATTTAACAAAAGCATTCTTGGAAAACATTGAAATCTTGAAATTCCAAGATGGAGACGTAGAGAAGAAGGTGATATTGACGGTGGTGGGAAATGTGGCCACAGTGTGGGGGTCACAGTGAAACCTTTTGGGCTTTCCAGGGGGCATGGCTGATCTTTTACACTGTCACTTCTCTTTGGAGTGGCTCCTTAATCTCTGCAGTGCTGACATTCTTCATTATCCTAGATACCAACAAGATTCAATTGGTTTCTACAGGGATGTCCATTTTATGAAGCTGAATGTGAATGACACCTTGGTATAAGTGACACACACTTATCCAACCAAGCCGTTACCATGTTATTCATTAGGCAGATAAATTAATGTCAGGTCTTCTTATCTACTGGGCCATCAAGGGACAGACCAGTTCCTTGACAGCATTCTTTTATGAACAGTTATTTGTGTGTGAAAGAAAAAAAATTCTTGTGAAAGCCCAGAGGGATGTTTTAATGAATTAGAGCATTTTCTGCAGAGCAATGCAGTGTGCACAGTAGAGACAGGGTATACAGAAAAACGCCAACCTTTCTGTGCTGCCTGGATACCTTTGAATCTTGCAGGGGCAAACCCACCTAAGTGTGAGGCTCACTGAACTTTGTAAATCTCCCCCCCTGGCCTACCTTCCTAGCTTTATTACTGAGCACTGCATGTCTACCTGCCTTCTGTCTGGGCACTTAGCCTGATTCTCATCTCCATGCCAAGCTGTAGCTGTAGAAGAATACACCCAAGCCAACCCATCCTTCTGTATGAATCAGAGGTGACTCTTCGTCCTTCACTTCAAAGCCTGCCTCTACAGCCCCTGACTTTTGGGGCTATATGCCTACACTGTATATAGCACCTTCTTCTCTCAAATCCCTATGGTTTCATGTGACCAATAAACTGTAATACCTCTCAACCTTACAGTGTCAAAATGCTAATGACTACTACAAATGGTAGAACTCCATCCTTTACTACAGGAATAATAGAAGGTGATCAGACCTCTCTCCACCCACAGTAGTATGCTGGCTCTGGAGATGACAAAATGGAAGGTTGATGCCCTGACTAAATAGGCATGCATTGATATCCACCTGTTTCCAAGGCTATTACATCGTATAAAAAGTTCTGGGTAGTATAGATGTAGAGGATCTTTGGGGCTGTGCAATTGTTACTGAATTTTGTTTTTGGAACAGCTGTCTTCCCTTACTACAAGATAAATAATGTTTCTGGAAGCAACCCAGTGACTCAGAACCTTCCTTCTGTACCATGTTACATACGGTGCTTTGGTATCACCTGGAGGCAACGAAGAAAGTCCAAAGGGGCAGAGTGGGCGAGAGGGAAGTAGGGCCATTTAGATACAGCAGAAGGAACAGAGCACCAGTTTTCCTTTGTGCTATTCTAAGACAAATATGTCATCCGTGTCCCCACATTTCTGCATGCAAAGTTCTGTCTGGCACATGGTATGGGAACTTTACAGAGTAAGAGTCAAGCACCCAACAGGAGCCTCTGGGGGAGGTGGTGGTGGGGAATGGGCATTATGAAATAACTTGGCTGACTAGTTTAAGTGTCTTGTAAAACAACATGCAAACATGCAAAAGCTATACATCTTTTTCTGTCTCTTTTCCAGAATCAACTGCATCATAAAACTCTCTTCCCTGGAGCTCTGCTACACAAACCGGTAGAGGCCAGAGATTGGTACAAATTGGAAATAAAGGTCATTTTTGCCAATGCTAACTTCTCTTCCAACTTGCATTCTGTGAGATAATAATGGAGAAGGATCTGGAAAGGAACAGCATCTAAACCTGGGGCATAGGAACAGGGAGGATAGGTTATGTGTTAAATGTCTGAAAAGAATTTACCATATAAGGAAATAGAGAAAGAGGGCTTGTAGGAGAAGGAGTCAATTGCTCTCTAACTGAAGGCAGTGAGCCACTTGCCAATAGATAACTAGATCCAGAAGTCTGTGGGGTTGGTCCATAGAGAGAAACCTGGAAGGAAAGGAGAAAAGTTGTTATCTGTGATATATTCCTGTCCTAAACAAAATTGAGAAGTATTGTTTCTGTGTTGAAGGCAATAGAAAAGCATTGACCTATTATAAGGTGTGTGTGTGTGTGTGTGTGTGTGTGTGTGTGTGTGTGTGTGTGTGTCCCTATGTGTGTGAATGTGTGATATGGTCATCACAAAGGCTCAGTGTGGCCAGTAAGGGAATGAAGATCATGATGACCAACTGAAAACTAGGGGGAATGACTATGAGACTCCAAAGGAGAAATGAGCCATGCTGCAGTCACAATTAGCTCATGTGATCTCTGAATAGAGGTAGGATTCAGCAGGGCAGGAGAGATTGATCACTGATTAGGAAGAACACGTACTGCTCTTGCAGAGAGCCTAAGTTTGGTTCCCAGCACCCAATTTGTATGGCTCACAACAACCTATAACATCAGCTCCAGGGGCCTCAGAAGTGTCACAGTATAACTGCACTACTACCTCACATGCACACACACACACACACACACACACACACACACACAAACACACACAAACACACATACAAACACACACACACAAACAGACACACACACACACACACATACAAACACACACACACACACACACACACACACACACAGAGCACACAGGCAATAGGCTCACACATACACTTTGTAGGGGAGTGGCCTAGGGCATCTGTTTTGTTTTGTTTTGTTTTGTTTGTCTAGAACATTTTTCCTTCTCTATAAGAATAGACAAGGTTTGAGCCCATAGCACAAGCTTGGAATCTTAGCCCTTGTGTGGTAGAAAAAAATAAATCAAAACTTCAAGGTCATCATTAGTTATATGGAGAATTCAAGGCCAGCCTTGGCTACATGAGACTTTGTCTCAAACAAAACAAAACAAAACAAAACAAAACAAAACAAAACAACAACAACAACAAAAATAAAGAGCCTAAAGCACCCTCCCCACCAAAGCCCATCCTTCCCTCCACCCCACAAAACAAACAAACAAACAAACAAACAAAGACCCTAAAAAGAGATGGTTGGACTAGACATGCTTTAGCTGCTACCACTCTCTGATATATGATTCTGGACCAATTTGAATGGCATCCAAGGAAACTTGGTTAGTGAAATCCCAAATCTCATTATGAAGTGTCCCATGGATAAGAGCCCAGGACAGTCATGGAAGAACTTGAGGAGACTATTACTAGACATAATAATAGTGTTTGTTTTTTTATACAACACTTTCATAGCTATAATCACCTATAATCTCTGTTAATCTTCATCATTGTGAGGCAGGAGTATAATGCTCATTATCCACAGTTTAAAGAGGAGATCCAAGGCCTGGAAAGCTCTAAAGACTTGCCTGGAATCCCCGAGAAGCCATATTGGCGTCAATATTGGCATCGTGTCTGTGAGGCAGAAATCTTTGCATTTATGTTGGGTTCCCTACAGCCTGTCCTCAGTCTTCTGGGTCATGCATGCCTAATGAGAACCTGTTTAAATCCATCCATCTGGACCTGAGGTTAGCGGCCATCCACATCAGCTTGATTTATAAGATCAACAGGGATGATCTTGAGTAAAGAAATGTTACAAGAAACAACTCCAAACAGAGTCACCTCGAAAATTAAGAGGCCTTTGATACGATCACTCATGAACAAAATTCCAAGTTCTCTTATTTACTGTGTGTCCTGGTTTAGTTTCTGTTGATATGCTAAACATAATGACCAAAGTAACTTGAGGAGCAAGAGTTTATTTACGTATCATTCTAATAGTAATCTATCTTTCTTTATGGTATCCAAGGCAGAAACTTAAGCAGCAGCAGAGAAAGGAAGCGAACAGGGGAAACTTACTGACTGCCTTGCTCCTCAGGTTCAAGTTCAGCTACCTTGCTTATATCTCTCAAGATCTTCTGTCCAAGGAAGTTGGCACTACTCAGAGTGGGCGGAGCTCCACAACATCAATTGTTAATCAAGAAAATAACCCCCGGACTTGTCTACAGACCAAGACAATGGAGGCATTTTCTTAGTTGACTTTTCTTCTTCCCAGATGTTCCTAGTTTATGTCAACTTGACAAAAAAAATAGGAAAAGAAAAAGAAAGAAAGAAAGAAAGAAAGAAAGAAAGAAAGAAAGAAAGAAAGAGAAAAAAAGAAAGAAAGAGAAAGAAAAAAAGAGAGAGAAAGAAAGAAAAGAGAAGAAAAGACAAGGAAAGAAAAGGAAACTGGTTAGTATAATGTAAATTCTTACTATTTCAAAGATCTGGGAGAACTTAATTTTTTAGATTTCCTGCCTTAGAAAATGAGATACTGTAAGAAGATAATTACAGAAGGTTTGAAGTTTGATCATATTGCTGTTAGGGACTGGGGACCAGCAGAGACATATATTTCCCCACAGATTTCTTATCCTTTAACTTATGGCAGATCATCATAGACTGTTATCTACCCTACCAATTTCCTAACTTTAGCTTGGTGAATCTATCACTCTCTCACCCTCTCTGTTCCCTATTACATGTTCCACTCCAGCTGTTCCCCGATGAGTGGTTTTTTATAGAACAAAAAGAAAGGAAAGGCTGAGAGGAAGGAGAGCTGATTATATATGCAGAGTATATAATAAATAGCTACAGGGTGCTGTGCTTTGTATTGTATGTATGGGGTGACTCTATGTGTATGTGTCTATATGTGAGCTTTTTGATTATCAAAATGCCAAAATGATTTGTTCATGATTATATGGGTAAGTAAGGTGGGATTGTGAACCCAATCCTTTGTGGCTGCAAATCCTTTCCAACTTAATATAATATGTTACTTTTAAATTCCATAGGTCAGCTAGTTGTTGACTTTAAAATTTTATTTGGACAGATTACCTCTATTTTCACAAAATGGCTCATACCTAGCATTCACATAAGACAGGTAAGAATTGAATGAGGGAAGAAGATAATTTTACTAACATTTATACATATTTTCATGTTTTTCACATGACTTTATATAGTCTCTACTTATTTTTGATAAGAAACTGAAGTTGGCCAAAGCATGGACAGTAATTTCAGAGGCAGGATTTGAATCCCTGAACCTTGAGATCATGGCCTCCATTGGGACCGTCTGACCATCTCCTTGTCTTGCACAAGTCTCTCACCCTTTATGATCAAAAAACGATGATGACAGATGCCATTTCCTTCAATTTTCTAAAGGCTCCAAAGATACTGCCATGATTATTAAGATAAGATGTCCACAAATATCATCTCTTATGTATATTTTAAAAAACAGTAAGAAAACATTATAGGATAAAGAAACATATATATTTTTTTAATGCAGCAAGTCCTGAAAGGAATGTTTTATTGTTACCTGGCAGGGGAGATACCATGATCTTGAAGATGGTTCTCCCATGGTGAGGCATCTCCTCTGTACTCCTTATGTATGCACGTCTCCAAATGCAGAAAATTCAACTGAATAATTTTGATGGGGGGGGGAGCTGCATTGTGCTTCCCCCTAAAAATTGATTGCTCACCTCAAAATTAAAATTTTTAAAAATAAAGTGAGGAAGTGTCATTGGAAGTTGTAGCAGGATCTCCAGGAACACAACTCCATCCTCTGTAATCAATGGGAACCTCTGAAATCAGAACCAAGGCCATTGGTCATTCAGTCAGCTCCTCATGATTCTGGCATTGTCCACTCACCTGCTCATCTGCAATGACCATCAAACTTAAACTGCAGGCCAGTCTCCAGTACAGCATTGCAAAGCTGCTATCAGTGGAATGTCAAGGCTGCCACTACATCAATGGATTTTGTTCTCTTTCTCAGTCTTACCAGAAGATTCCTAAGGCTAAACTATGATGTGTTACCGTTTGCCTTCAGGGTTGGTGGTGAAGCCAGGGTGGTCATTTGTTTGTTTTCTAATTTCAATGGAAGGAACTTCCACTAACTGAACCAATACTGAGAGACTGAGTGGATGATGGAGGATAAAGACATGGGAAGGTGCCTACAATAAGCTGAGGGTGGGATTAAATCTTTTCAGTTCAGAACTATTTGTGTTCTTCTTTTCTCATGTATTTCTTGAAGTGGTATAAGCAATGAAGCCACACATGGTGGAGTAAATGCCTGCAGGGCAGTGGTTCTCAACCTGTGGGTTGTGATCCCTTTGGCAAACCTCTATCTTCATAAATATTTACATTATGATTCATCACAGTAGCAACATTACAGTTGTAAAGTAGGGACAAAAATAATTTTATGGTTGGTGGGGTCACCACATGTGAGGCACTGTATTAAAGGCTCACTGCCTTAGGAAGGTTGAGAATCACTGCACCAGGGAATCCAGATAGATTAAAAGACTCAGCAACTGTCCCTTGAGAAATAGTAGTCATTTCAAACTGTATGAATCCTCAATCTCTTACTCAGCTAGCCTATGACATTTTGAGCTAAAAATGTCACTGCCAAGCTTCACATGAAGAGAGTGATATCTTGTATTACTTCACCCTAACTACCTGGTTTTGTCATTAAATTTTAGTAAGCTATAGTTCATATAACTGGGATGGTTAATCACGAGGACCTTAATACACTGATAGAGGCTTTGAATTTTAGCAGGAAGCAGAAAAAGCTTCCTAGATAAAGAATTGTAATAGAGTCGCTTTTGTGTGCATATACAAAATAAAAGTAGAAGGGGACTAAGTGCGGAGAGAAATGGTCCTTATGGAGGAAGCAGAGGGAAACAAACACTGAATAGTTTCTATCAGATGCAGAGATTTGATTTATATATATCACTGACATATCATATATCTGTGACATGAAAGCAGATGATTTGTTCAAGGAAAGAGACAAACAGCAAGTGGGAAAGGGCAAAGGAGAGTAGTGGAGGGATACAAGCAAAGTATATGGCATATACAGTGTCTTAAGGAAGCCCTCTATCTTGTTTGCAAGAGTTAGTTCAGAAATGGCATTTTTTCTGTTTAGTAGGTCTCAGTGAAGCACTGGCTATGAAACAGGGCTTGTCAAAGATACTTTGCCGGTACTTATAAAAAATGTAATATGAGGCCAAAGTGACTATTTCCTTTTTAAAACAGAGGACCCTGAGAGTGAAGAAACTGAATGGCCATCCCCAGATGATTTTCTATCGACTCTCAGACCCTGAAGTTTCCTCGTAAGTGGGTGAGTAGCAGAAGCACAAACACACAGAAACTCCAAGGACAGGAAAACAGTGAGGAGAAACAATGGGATTTACTTCGTGACCTTCAATCATACAAATGTCTAAACTCAAGGTGGCGGAGTCTCTACGATGTGGAACTGTTAGAATGAATCTGTACATTAAAAGGGTAATTGTTAGAGTGGCTAACAGGCTGGGATCTGAGTACTCTGGCAACAGGTGCTTCCCCATGCAAAGGAGTCCTCCTTCAGACCAAAAGACTGGGGAGCTCAGCAGTCCTCATCTGGTCTGGAGTCCTACTGTATTCCTACAGAGCCGCTGCTGCTGCTCTTGAGTTTACATAACAATCCTTGTAGAAGTAGGTTTGACTATAAACAAATGCCTCAGTAGCAAGATAGGTGAACTTGCCAGCAAGAGTGAAGACAAACAGGCAAAAAACAGCAGCTTCCTTCTTCCACATCCTTTAACATAGGCTATCACAGAAGGTGTGGCCAAAATTTAGGGTGGCTCTTCTCACCTCATATTATCCAATATAAATGTAAATGTTGTTTTTATTTCCTCAGATGAAGTGATGAGATGAGAGCTGTACCCAAGCTTTAAGAGTACATGGCTTGGGCTGAGCACAGAGCACTTCTAACTATCCTTAGTCCTTGGCCTAGAAGCTTTTAGCCTCCACACAATCTAATCTTCTGCAAGTCTGGACCTTGAAGACATCACATCCCAGCCTCTGTATACTTACCTAGGCCTAAAATGTTTCATTCTCTGACACTTACTGCTAAATAATTTCAACCATTCTAGCTTTCTGAAGTCTGGCTGCCTGGTTCAACTCTGCTGTTCTAGCTTACACTCCTCTCCAAGCTGACTGATTCAAATTGGCTGAGTTTCTCTGCTTGGAAAGACTGCCTCTGAACTCTGATAACTCAACTGCTCTACTCTGCACTGAATTGATCTCCAAACTGAGCTGAACTGAACTGAAGTCCTCTGAACTGAACCCAACTCTCTCCTTCACTGCTCTTTAAGTAGCCCCCTTTCCTATCTGCTTTCGGAGAGTTGGGCATATCCTATATCTGACTCATTCTGTCAAATCTATCTGATTCATCGTTTTGTCTGCCCCTCAATTAGATGTCATTGTTTTGGATTAAAGGTATATACTAAAGGCATGTCTGTATTCCAGGTCGAGGGATCAAAGGTATGGTGTGTGTATGCATTCCAGCTGGATTATATCTTTGGATGTGATCCTTTTCCAGAGCAGCCATGTTGTTGTATCAAAATTCTTCTACAGCCCAATCAGGGAAATCTTTCATAGGTATGCCCAGCTACCACAAGTTGGTTTTAGTTTATCCCAGATGTAGTCCAGTTGACAACAAACATTGCCACCACACTCACTGAGGAGAACTAGCCTTCCAAGATATCATAGTTTAGAACATTTTTGCCTGGCTGTATAGCTATTATTTATTGTGGAATCAATTATGTTGTCCATATGTATGTGGAAGTCCTTCCAAGTGACACTGTATTTAAAAATAGGGCACTTAAAGAGGTGATAAAGTAAAACTGAGGGAATTAGGATGATGTCTAGCTTAACATAGTTGGTGTCCATGGAAGAGCGTTGAACATATGGAAAGAATATTAGAGACACACCTGTCTGAGAAAATGTCATGTGAGGGATAGAACAGGAATAAGCATCTACAGACCCCAAACAGAGGCCCCAGAGGAAGCTAGCCTTGCTGACATTGATTACTTGTTCTTAGACTTCTAGCCAGGAGTTAGAAGTAGCTTAAGCCCAGCACTCACTGTGTTCTGCTTGCATGACCATGATAAAGCCCCCGCAGCATCTTTGTAGACTTTCCTTCTTTGTTCAGATAAAAATCAAGAGAAGTACTTGTTGATAATATTCCCAAAAGGTCGAATATAAAAGTCTTTCACATTACTATGATCCATCTAAATTTCTGTTCTATCAGGACAAGGGGATGTGGGACACAAAGTCATCAACGTGAGACTAAAAGTAGAGACCAAGTAGTGAAGTGCCCAAAGTCTGTTCAGAAGGGTAAACATATTCCTAAGGAACCACAATAGACTATATTCAAGAACTAAATTCTTGTTGGATTGGTGGTCTTTGCCAATATCGATCATTAAACAAACAGCATTTATGTGAAGTTACACATACACACAGAGATAAATTCACGTGCTTATGAGGAAGCATTCTCCCCATGACATCCAGTCTGCCATGATGGAAATGTGATGGTTCATTCTCATTGTCAAATTGATTTGATTTAGTGTCACCTGGGAGACACACCTCTTGAAGGCCTATGAGGGCATTTCTAGAGAGAGGAAAGAAGCAAGGAGCCCCCTGAAAGAGTGTGGAGTCACTGCATGGACTATGGGGCCCTGATGAATAAAATGGGGACAATTCAGATACAGTGTGACCAGTGACTTCACAATTCTTCCAATAGGCCTTCCACAACATCATTAATAGTATCTTCTCTAACTGTGAGCCCAAGTAAAATTGATATTCTGTATGTTGCTTTGTTGGATAATTTGTCATAGGCCAAAAAAAAACAAAAAAAAAACAAAAAAAAACCTTTTCTCCCAAAGCTGCTTTTAGTCATGGAATTTTATCACAGCAATATGTGGTTCCCAGTAACATGGAAATATTACATACTGCTTTCGTTTTGTTTGGAAGGACTCCAGCAAAGCTTGCCATAAATTATCAAAAGAAGCTGCCTTAATTAGTATCCTATAACATTTTGGTAATATATCACTTGTTGATTTGAAAATATTGCCTATAGTCATACCACCCTGAACATGCCTGTTCTTATCTGAAAATAGTGATTTGATGGTTTCATTTAAGAACGGAGAGAATATTTTAGACATAGCAATTTTGCTTAACATGTATTTTTGTACTTAGATAAACTAAGAATTTGCATAACTTCAAACCTGTGAATCTTAGAAATAGTCTTTGTAAGTTCCTGGTTCATGAAAGTGGATTGTAAAATCCAGTTTCTCCACAGAGGCATGGCCCCTGTCAATGAGGACAGACACCCAGGGCTTCAACAATCACAAGGATTCTCTCACAGATAACAGAAAGCAATGAGGAGCCATCTCATAGGAAAATGTTCTTGGAGATAAGCATTAGACCAGGCACACCAATAAGCCCAGAAAAGCTAACACCAACAAAGTAAGCGGGGATGAGAACGTAATTCAAAAAGCTTCCAAAATCATATGTTAAAATATTCTCAAGGAGATAACTGAGAAAAATCACATTTCTGACAAGAAGATATAAAGCAAAAACAGGAGATTATGAAATAAGAGTAGGCAGCTATTTTAGAGATTCCATGTGGTAAAGTGGAAAATGAAATGATTTTTAAGAATAGCCAAAAAGCAAACTAGTAGCCTAAACGTTAAATTGAATATTTAGAAGCTAAAACACAAAAATTTAACCAAATGTAATATAAAATATCCAGAAAAATCTAAATCTAATATTAATATCTCACACATAGAGACTTGCAAAAAATAGAGAAGAAGCAATATTTATAAAACAAATTATTCCTGAAAACATCCTCAAAGTAAAACAAGCAGAATGTGAGTTCCCAGGGTTGAGAACCTGGGGAGGACTGCCAGGTACAGCATCCCTCCACACTTAGTAGTGTAATCTCAGAACATCAGGAACACAGACATTTATAAGCTGCCAGTGAGGAAAGACAGACCAACTCAAAGCAGAGGGGACAGAGTGACAGAAGCCATCTCATCTGGCTGAGGTGCAGTATTTCCTTTGTGGCTGAGAGTGTCAGTTGTGTGAGTCAAATACCTTTAGAACAGCATACACAGTTAGACCCCAGATGCTGGGTCACAGTCTAGCGTGCTTCTCCCACTCTACTGAATAAGAGTCATTTGATTTTGTGCTTCATTTGAGAAACTGTGTTCTTCCTGTACATGTTAATACTCTACAGATAACTCATTATATATGAAAATAAGACAGAAAGTGACTTATTTGACTAAAATATATCAGGCACCTAATCGTCTGAGAAGTATCTGAATATTTTAGGTGTTCAAAATATGATCTGCACTTGTAGCTCTGTCTCTGTCTCTCTGTCTCTGTCTCTGTCTTTCTCTGTCTCTCTCTGTTTCTCTTTGTTTTTCTCTGTCTCTCTGTCTCTGACTCTCTGTCTCTCTCTTTCTCTCTCTCTCTCTCTCTCTCTCTCTCTCTCTCTCTGTGTGTGTGTGTGTGTGTGTGTGTGTGTGTGTGTGTGTGTGTGTTTCTTCACCCCTACAAAAGAAAAAAGTTTAGCCAAGTAGCCACAGAGATTTTGCTTCATTCCATCTGGGCTTAGATTCAGAAAATGCTAAAGATGTCATAGAAATTAAATGCTTCCATAGAACTCAGATCCCTACACTCTCCACTCCAGTCACTAGGTATTACCTTGATTAAGATGAACAGTGAGTCTTCTGGTAACATTTCTTTTCTTCAAAAGCAGACTTCAAGGGGAATGGGAGTAATCTCCTTGTCTAAGGATATGCAGCCGAAATGTCAGTCTGCCGCCTGAAGAATTTAATTGGTCATATCTCTCTTACTGTTTGTTTCCATGTAGAGTACCTTCTAAACACTCATGTTCTTCTCTTGGCCCTTCTGACACAATGCTTCTTTGTCAAGCAAAACAGCATTCTTGTTCTTTCATTCATTATGAATTCTCAATGCACATTTCTCACTGGAATGCTCTACCCTGGAGAGATGTTTACCCATGCTTCAACCCTAAAGGGCCACCTTGAAGCATTTATTTCTGTACTGCCTGGTTTTGTGTTGTCAACCACAAAGACAAAGAAAGGAGCTTCAGGTGAGAAAAAGCCTCCATAAAATCCAGCTGTAAGGCATTTTCACAATTAGTGATCAATAGGGGAAAGGCCCATTGTAGGTGGTGCCATCCCTGGGCTGGTAGTCTTAGGTTCTATAAGCAAGCAAGCTGAGCAAGCCAAGGGAAGCAAGCCAGTAAGTAACATCCCTCCATGGCCTCTCCATCAGCTCCTGCTTCCTGACCTGCTTGAGTTCCAGTCCTGGCTTTCTTTGGTGATGAACAGCATTGTAGAAGTGTAAGCTGAATAAACCCTTTCCTCCCCAACTTGCTTCTTTGTCATGATGTTTTATCCATGAATAGAAACCCTAAGACAATTTCCAACCAAGTCATTTTGAGCCTGTAGTGATTATGTTTTCTCCTTTATTTTCCTAAAATGCTGTTTATTAAATACATCTTGTTATTTTCTGAATGCTTATACTTATTGCTTTGTATCTGCTACTGAGATTTACCCATACAATAAACAGCATCATTTAAGAGTCCTAGTTAATGAGTAAGAAAGCTGAAGTTCAGGGCACTGGGTAACTCCCTAAAGAACAGGCAGTAGATGAGTATCAAAGCTTGGGCAGGCCAATGAGAGCAGAGCAAGACTGAACAGTTAGGCTGTGGACAAAGGGGCCCTGTAAGATTTGCCATTCAATCCAATTTCTCTGTTCAAATGCCAGCATCATGCACTGTACAGGGGCAGAAATGCCTTTTTCTAATTTGTCAAAGGCAAATCTAAACTGTCGAGGGCCTACTGAGGGACACATTTGTCTAGATCCAAAATCCATATTTAACTTTATGGCATTATATCTTAGTCAGAGTTTCGATTCCTTCACAAATCACCATGACCAAGAATCAAGTTGAGGAGGAAAGGGTTTGTTCAGCTTACATTTCCATACTGCTGTTCATCACTGAGAGAAATCAGGACAGCAACTCACACAGGGCAAAAACCTGGAGGGAGGAGCTAGTGCAAAGGCCATGGAGGGATGCTGCTTACTGAATTGCTCACCATGGCTTACTCAGCTGTCTCTTTTATAGAACCCAAGACTCCCAGCCTAGGAATGGCACCACTCACAATGGGCCCTCCCACCCTTGATCACTAACAGTGAAAATGCCTTACAGCTGGATCACATGGAGGCATTTCCTCAAGGGAGGATCCTTTCACTGTGATAACTCCAGCTTGTGTCAAGTTCACACACACACACACACACACACACACACACACAAAACAGCAACAACAAAAACAAAAACAACAACAAAAACAAAAACAAAACCCAGCCAGTACACATTGCAACAGCAGGTGCTGGCGAGGATATAGAGAAAGAAGAACACACCTCCATTGTTGGTGGGATTGCAAGCTGGTACAATTACTCTGGAAATGAGTCTGGCGATTCCTCAGAAAATTGGACATAGCCTGAGGACCAAGCTATACCACTCATCGGCACATAACCAAAAGATGCTCCAACATATAACAAGAACACATGCTCCACTATATTCATAGCAGCCTTATTTAAAATATCCAGAAGCTGGAAAGAACCCAGATATCCTTCAACAGAGGAATGGATACAGAAACTGTAACTCCATTTACACAGTAGAATTCTACTCAGCTATTAAAAACAACAAATTCATGAAATTCTTAGGCAAATGGATGAGATTAGAAAATATCATCCTAAGTGAGGTAACCCAGTCACAAAAGAACACACATTGTATGTACTCACTGATAGGTGGATATTAGCCCAAAAGCTTGGAATACCCAAGATACAGTTCACAGATTACATGAAGCTCAAGAAGGAAGACCAAAGAGTAGATGCTTCAATCATTCTTAGAAGAGGGAACAAAATACTCACAGGAGGAAATTTGGAGACAAAGTGCAGAGACTGAAGGAAATGCCATCCAGAAACTGCCCCACCGGGGGATCTATCCCATATACAGACGCCAAACCCAGACACTATTGTGGATGCCAAGAAGTGCTTGCTGATAGGAGCCTGATATAGCTGTCTCCTGAGAGACTCTTTCAGAGCCTGACAAATACAGAGGTGGATGCTCATAGCCAAACATTGGACTGAGCACAGGGTCCCCAATGAAGTAGTTAGAGAAAAGACTGAAGGAGCTGAAAGGGTTTGAAGGAAGTACAACAATATCAACCAACCAGACCCCTTCCCCTAAAGTTCCCAAGGAACTCAACCACCAACCAAAGAGTTCCCATGGCTCCTGCCACATACGTAGCAGAGGATGGCCTTGCTGGACATCAGTGGGAGGAGAGGCCCTTGCTGTTAGGAAGGCTTGATGCCCCAGTGTAGGGGAATGCCAGGGAGGAGAGATGAAAGTGGGTTGGTGGGTGGGGAAACACCCTCATAGAAGCAGGGAAATGGGGAATGGGATAGGGGGTTCCTGAGGGGAAACCGGAAAAATAAATAACATTTGAAATGTAAATAAATAAAATATCCAATTAAAAATAAGATGAAATAAAGAGTCTAGAGGAAATTCAATGATTTTCTGAAATGTACAGAAATGGAAGAACTCAAGCGCACAGTTCCAACCCTCTTGATTTTTTGTTCTACTCGGGTGGCTCCTCGGTAGGGAGCATTGCTTTATGATGACTTCATCTGTTTCATTCCTCCATAGACTGTGCAGGCCTCAGGGGCTGTATCCTTTACTTCTCCAACTCTGTGTGCCTTGTACTCAGGCACAGAAAAGTCTCATGGATGTCCCCTGAGATGAATGAAGTGTCTCTTACAACAAAGTTGCTGCATGCCATGGCCTTGCAGGGACCTGTGCAATGGCAGTGGTCTTGAGCAATGCACATGTTGTTGCTATGTTGGGGATCTACCAGTCTATACTCACCTTTCTGGGAGTTAAGTGACACCAGCTCCCTTCTGAGGCAGAAATCTAGGCTACTTATGGTCCCTGTGCTTTCTCTGGCTTTCAAAAAGTAGCAGCTCTTAAAAGTTTTCTTAAGAAAAATCTCTTTATTCTTCTCTTTCTGCTCCATGACTGCTTCCTCCTTTAAAGCAGTATAAAGGGTTATGAAGAATGATCATGGAGTCATGCCTCAGAGATTCCAAGAATAATAACTTGTCTTAAAAGGTTAAGGTCTGTGATAAATAACATAAGCTCCAGGCATGTTTATGGAGTCAAGAAAAGCAATATTATTTTATATATCTACATGTACACATTTATATTTTAAGTAAGAATAAATGTTGGTTTCTAGCATGTTGTATGCCTGAGGTGTCTGAGATGTTGGTCATAATAAATAGAGAGCCTGAGAGTGGATTCCTGGCCTACGACTGAGTCTACCCCTTCTTTCTTCCTTCAGCTGCTGGGCCCTGGAGTGTGAAGGGTCTGAGCATGCCTAAGTTGCCATCAAATAATACTGCTCTAACATTCCTTAAACAATGCATGAGTGCTAAGCCAGATAATGGCTTCAGAAAGTCTTCGGTAATAAAGTTTCTTGATGAGTTAAAAATTAATTCTCCTATTTCTCCCACAGAAGGTAAGGGGAAAGGGCTATATCCCTGCCAGGTAAAAATTTAGTAAAATTATCCCCACTGGCTAGGAAATATGATCAAGAAACCATGGGTTCTGATCTGACCTATAGGAAACCCTCAAAAGGACCTGCCTTCCCAAAATAAATGTCTGTTGCACAATAGTTAAGATTAGACACAATTCAATTTTGGATGTTGATATAGAAACCCCTGGCAAACAGGCTGGAACACAGAACCTTTTATGGAAATGACATTTTCACAAACACAAAGGACAGAGTAAGGAATGATGCTCTTACACTTTCTACTTTGATGCTGCCTTCTGCCCATGTCTTACAACTGCCTACCACTTAGCAAGCTTCCAGGCATGAGCAAAACCAGCCTCTGTTGGTTGTTGTGGTTTCAAAATGAAATGTCACAAATAGGAAGTATTTTTGTTTTACAATAATGTTAATTCCTAGTGCCTGTAGATTTGCTGTGTTAATGCCATTCTTCACCTCATTCTTTTCTAAATTTGGACAAATATTTATTGGTCCTCTACTACTACTTTGAGCTAATTTATCAGGGTGTCCAGCAAGGTTCCTGGCCTCAGCAGTTCTCCCACTGAGATGTTGAAGTATAGCTATCTGCCTGTGGATGAATAAGGAAATAAGAATGGTGAGATGGCTTTCTGAAAGCAGGAAGCTGCCTGCGCTCATAAGATGTCTGTTTCCTTGCTCCTCCTTGCCTTCAAGAAGTCCAGCACCGTGGCTATTTTCAGCACGGTCATGAGGTCATGATGCTACTATTATGGGTTGTCCTCATAGGTGGTGACGATACACAGACACCAATCAGATTTCCCTTCCAAAAGAGAATAAGTTATACTTTAATTCAAATTTACAGCTCACTTAGTGGAGAGATTCTTTTGTTCTCTCATTCTCCTTCTTCTATGTTTATCATTAATCATTAACTACTTTATAGATTGAAAAAAATCTCTTTTAAATAGACAAGGCAACATTTGCACTGTTCCTTAACTGTCTAAGTCCACACACTGGGACAACATGATTCTAGGTCTCACTAAAAATTTAAGACTAGATTTTTCTGGCTATTTCAAAAGAAATGAATACAGTCCTGAGAAGTATATTCCTTTGTTTGTATCAGAATCAGAACATGTTGAAACATAGTGAAAGTATGATTGTCAAAGTTCTAATCTTATAATCCTGAAATTTGTGGAGAAAAACTATCATTCCCAGCATTGGACTTACTGTCTAACATGAGAAGTTGAAAACAATGGGAATATTGATCCTCTTTATGTCTCTTATTCCCAAAGTTATAATGGCCTTTACTTCTTTAAACTAGTGCATTCAATGTACTGTGAATGGTTACGCTTCGGGGAGAAACACAGAGAAAGACTCTTATGTTTAAAGCAAAACTTTGTAAGATCAACATTTCCTCTTTGCTGAAGGCCTGCGAATCATATGGGAATTGGGCTCATTGAATAACAGATGTCAGCGGCCAGCATGCAGAGGAACCAAGAGGACTGCTGGGTGGCTAGAGGCAGCCAATTTACAGTATCCTTATCTGTAGGATGCATTGCATCCAGTTGAAGCTCCCAGCCAATTCCTTGGACAGCATGACGGTGATCCTCGACCTAGGCTTCTAATCTTTATTGCTTAGGCCACATATGACAGTTTGTATTCAATACCAAACTGCCTTGGACCTATAGCCTGGTTAGGCTGGAAGGAATAGTTTGTTCTTTCAGTCACTACCTGATTATGAACAACGGTAACAGAGACTCTAAAATCCCTCTTGGCCTCTTTTTCTAACTATAGATTGTCTTCTCCAGTAATATCCTATACCATGATGATTTTTTAAAAATCACAGAGTATTCAACCATTGGCTTCAAGAATTTTTGTCTTCCTATGTCTTTATGTACTGGTGTGTGTCTCTGTATGGAGTCTTGCTCCTAAGAACAGTTTCCCTCCAAAAAGTCAAGGGGAATTTGTGTTTACTTTAGCTATGAAGAGATGACACATGATATTAGGAATAGAATGCTATAATAATCCTGGTAGAAAGGGGGCTCTCCAGAAATTATTTAGCAGTTCCAACAAGAGTTGATGTTACTAAGAATTGAAATACTAACTTTTCACTGCCTAATTTATAAGATTAAATATATTACTCCATAAAAAGTGAGAATTAAGGAAAAACAAGCAAGGAGAGAACAAGGCAGGGGAAGCACAGGGCGGGCATAGGTGTGACCGTTCATCACACCTCTCAACTCTCAGAATGATTAAATAAACCTCAAAACATACAATAGCTAGTGCAAAGTTATTTTATATTGGCAGAACCCTGAAGAATCCAAGAAATGAAGTGTTAATGTTATTGTTTTAAAGATATATTTATATTTTTATTAATTTGTGTGTATTTATATATTCACATGTGGGTAAGGAAAGTACACACAAGCCTGTGTGCTGGAGCTAGATAAGGGGGTCCTGTCTTCCCCATTCTCCTCCATCTAATCCTTTGAGACAGGGTCTCTCCTCCCTGAACCCAGGATTTATGCTTTCTTGGCTAGTCTAAATCCTCTTATCTCTGCTTTCTGTAAAACTGTAGTTGCAGGCATGGGTGGGAGCCTGACTTGGTGCATGGGGAGGAACACAGATCTGAACTCTGTTCCTCGTGATTATGCAGTAAGTGCAGTTAATTACTGGTATATTTCCCCAACCTTTGTGAAGCATTTGCAGTAAACATATTTACTCTAAAACTCATAAAACTCACATAAAATTTCAAGGGAAGTGGTTAGCCTACAGTTAATATAAACAAGACACCCATCAAATAATGACCACACACCAGCAGAAGCATCAGACTGCAAAACCTCCTCCCAAAGATTTCATGTTGTATAAATATCACACAGATATAAAAGGTGACTGTGTTTATTACACCCAATTCTAAAAATATTGAAAGTTTTAGAAAATATCTTCAAGGAACAGGAAAGCAGAAAATATGCTGGGTGGAAAATTAAACAATAATAACACATATCTGGATTGTCTTCAGTATGTAGACAGCTCAAAATCACTGTCACTCATTAAACATGAGAAGTACATAGCACATATGTGCATGCCATAGTGCATAAAAACATAATTTTCCTTAAAGCTGAAGGACAACTGAGGTCTGCAGGATGCCTAACTAGCCTGTGACCTACAGAAAGCAGGGATCCTTCGGGGAGACAAGATATAAGCACATGTTCAACTGGGGCAAATGTGGGTAGGAAATAATTAAACCAGGTAATTTTAAAAACATAACAAAACCAATCCTTTGTAAGGAGCAGCATGAGCAGATAGAAATAGAGGGAGCCACAGACACAGAGCCTTTCAAGCCGTTATATGAATCATGCCGTACACTCACCAAAGCAACTAGAGCATCGTGGGAAACAAAGGACAACTCATCTCTGCCATGAGTTCAGGCTTGGAGGATGCAAACAGCAGAGGCTACAGGGAAGGCTCTGTCTGGATTCTGCTCCGCTGTCTCTCTTGGCCCGTTAGAATGAAAAGCTCAAGTAGCTAGGGGACATTCATGCTGTCCTATGAATTTTATGGGACAGGTAAAGACATAAATCTGGCTGGGGAGTGAGAGCTGAAAAATACCTTTATCCTTGTGTAGGGGAAGGGGCTATGAAAACATTCAGGACAATAGTCAGCCTTGACCAGCAAAACAGGCAGGCTCAGATAGACTACCCCATGTGTGTGACTTGGGGACCAAGCATTTTTTTTGGGCCAATGCCAAATCAGACAACAAAGAATGCTTACTTTCTTGCCCTATCCAGACTAGCAAGTGTTGCACTTAAAATATCAGTAGTTTGTGGGTAGGGTGAAAACATTCAGAGAAAGACTCCCGAGTTGAGCACAAAGCAAAACACTGATATTAATGGTGAAATAGACGTTAAGATAATTAATCTAGCTCCTGCCCTGGACTTCATATTGCTGGAGGCATTGAAGCCAAGAGTAAATTTTAAAACAACAGAAGCCAAACACAGTGTAACTCCCAAACTAGCTGATGAAAAACCAGTCGTCACTGCTAAAATGACTGAAAAAACAACCCTACTTCTTGTTTCTATTTTTTAATACTCTTTATCTTAGTCTCCATTGGCTTACATATGATACTCATCTTTGAAAATAAATTATGAAGTAGAATTGAAAATAATGCTTCAAGGAGAAACACCAATCAGTAAAAGCAGATGTAGATATGTTTCAACTACCAGACAAGGAATTTAAATAGCTGTCGTTGATACACTACAGGATTTAGGAGCAAAGGTGGAGACCAGGCAAGACATATTTAGCAACTTTTGAGGAACAGATGCAAGAATAGAAAGAGGAAATTCAAATAAAATTTTACAAAGAGCCAATGATAAGATGAAGAGGAAAATGCTTTCACTGGAACTATATGAAGGATTCATACCAGGAGAGAATGAGTGAGCTTTCAAATATGTCAAAAAAAGGTAAACAAACTAGAAGAAGAAACTGGAAAAGAAAAATTAGGAGGCAGGCATTCCAAAACTGGGACAATATCAAATAGTCTATATAAATATAGAAATAAATACTCCAGAAATAAAGTAAGAAAATTAGTAAAAAAATATTTTTGAGGCAATGTAAACAATGTAGCAGGATTTCCAAACTTAGTAATACCACTGAGTCATAATTCAAAAAACTATATAGAGAATACCAGTCATGAAATTTCCTGATCCTACAAAATCCATATAGAAACTGTTGAGAATCAAAATTGAAGTGAAGATCCCAAAGGAAGTAGGAGTAAATCGATGGGACATTTAAACATCCTATACAGATGGAGAATGGCAAGGCTGGCAGAAGACCATGCATTATCGATTACATAAGCCGCACAACATTGGAGAACAATTCCCAGACATTCCTGTCTTAGTTGAGGTTTCTATTGTTGTGAAAAGACATGATGATGAAAGGCAACTTGGGAAGGAATGGGTTTATTTCATTCACAGGCCCATGCGACTGTCCATCTTCAAAAACAATAAAAACAGGAACTCAAGCCAGGCAGGAACCTGGAGGCAGGAGCAGATGCAGAGGGCAAAGAGGCTGCCTCTTACTGGCTTGCTTCCCATTGCTTGCTTACGGTCTGATTTCTTATAGAACCCAGGATGACTTGCCCAGGAGTAGCCCAAACCATAATTTGCTGGACCCTCCCCCATCAATCATTAATTGGGAAAACTGACCATGTTCCAGTGACTATAGAGGCAACACAAATTGTACTTGGTTTTTCTATTCTTATCCTGTACTTTATTCCTATGTTTTGGCAGAGGAGGTCATAAGGGGAGGGGCAGACCTGGAAGGACTGAGAAGTGAGTGTTCTTAGGGTCCATGATAATAAATTTCAAAATAATCAATAAAAATTTTATGAAAAAAGAGAAAAAGAAAATATAGACAGGGTTGTCTATAGTGAGGTCTTACAGAGGCATTTTCCCAGCTGAGGATCCTTCCCCTCTGATGGCTCTATTTTGCTCCAATTTGACATAAAATTACCCAGCATAGCTCACTTGAAAAAAGAAAGAGAAAGTCAACACCAAGTCCTCTACTCAATCAAATTGCCCTTCTAAAGTAAAACTAAACAAAAATCAACTCCAAATGAATCAAAGAATTTCATGTAAAATCTTTAACTCCTAGATGGAAACATAGGGAACTTCAAGCTCTAGTGACAGGCAAGGACTTCCTGACTAGGTTGGCACTTACACAGGAAGTCCAGTGACTGACAAATGAGACCTCATGAAATTAAAATCTTCATACAGCAAGGTAAACTGTTAAATATGCACTTGAATAGGTGAGCCCTTCATGTATGGATAGTACTACCCCTAGAAGCCACAGTTATTAACAAAAAGCATAGTGCCAAATTATGGTACCCCCTATAAGTTGGTCTTGGAGGACCTGCAGGTCCATGAGCAACACAATTTATTGCTGTAGTTCTTGACAGCCCACTAGATGGTAAGATACTGTTTAAGAAGATTTCAAAAGCTCTGGTTGCAGGACATAAAGAAATTCAGCGGGAACTGAGGTTGAACTTCCTTTCTTTTGGCTAGCTTTAAGTGCTAGGTAGACCACTATAAGAGAATATTCATCAACACCTGACCTAGCTATAGACCCTGTGTGCTACAATAAAAACTTTTTATGCAGTATTGGTACTAGTGTAATGTGAATGGCATGGTTGTTAGGAGCATTATCAGCATCTTTTCTACTGGATTTGGAGACCACTTTACTGCAGGAAAAATCATGTTTGACATGGTAAACCTGGTTATAAGTGCATGTCTGGAAAGGTCATAGGTCAGGGAGGGGATGATAATCCAATTTTCCTAAATGGAAATGTTGTCAAATTGATTTCTAAATACTAATGTTTATATTGTATAGTAGTACTGCTCCCAGCCTTGGGAAGAGAAGCTCCTTTTTACAGTTAGTGTCTATAAATACAGAGGCTTTGTAAGAGAGTAAAGTGGCGAGAAGAAGTGATTGCTGAGTATCAGTCCTCAAGGGACATCTGTATCAGTCCCCTCAAGACTCAGACAACATCATATAAGAAAGAACAGGAAAAATATAAAAGATGATCGATGGAGGGAGTGCTCTGAAGTGCTGTTTCCTGAGCATGGCATAGCTCTGAACTAGTGAACTCACAGGGCCGGCTGCTACCTGCACAGGACCCATCCTCACAAGACTGGACCCATTAACACTCTATGATGAGTAGTGAGAGAGTGGTCATGAGGTCTTACCCCATTCTGGGAAGATTTAGGTAGTTTGGATACTGAAAAACCTATTCTTCATCATTCCTCTCTGAGCCCAGAAGAGGCCACTATGGCTGCTTGTGCACTCTCCACACCCCAGGACATTAGGTACACCTCGGGGTTACAGGTGAGTGGAGCACATCGTGGGCTTTGAAATCACGGAGGGTCCGGTTTCAGCAGCAGCAGGAACAGAGGAACTCTGCCCAACCGGAGATTGGGACCTCTTCCAGCCAGGACCACCCCTACCATCTTCCCTCTGAGCTCAGCGGAGACGGCTAGGGCCCTTTGTGTGCTCTTCACACCCCAAGACATTAGGATCACTTCTGGATTACGACACCTTGGGATCACCTCGGGATTACAGAAGAGAGGCAGCCTGCTGGGAGAGTTCTGACCCTAGAACTCAGGAAGTGGATCAGAGCTCCAGTCTGCTAGACACCGGACTTGCATTAGTAGACCTTACCTTCAGAGAGTGCTCTGATCACTGGATCTCTAGGAGGAGTTGGTCTACCAGAAGTGCTGTCAGAGGCTAACAGAATCACAGGAGGATCAAGCTCAAACCAGTGACAGCTTGGACATTAACATCAGAAATCTCCAGATGGCGAAAGGCAAACGTAAGAATCTCACTAACAGAAACCAAGAACAATGGGCATCATCAGAACCCAGTACACCCACTGCAAGGAGTCCTGGATACCCCAACATGCCTGAAAAGCAAGACGCAGATTTTAAATCATATCTCATCATGATGGTAGAAGATCCTAAGAAGGACGTTAATAACACACTTAAAGAAATACAGGAGAACAATGCTAAACAGGCAGAAGCCCTTAAAGAAGAAAAACAAAAATTCTTCAAGGAGAACACTGCTAAAAAGGTAGAAGCCATTAAAGAGGAAATACAAAAATCCCTCAAGGAATCACAAGAGAACACTGCTAAACAAGTAGAAGCCCTTAAAGAGCTACAGGCAAACACTGCTAAACAGGTAGAAGAAACGCAAAAATCCCTTAAAGAACTACAGGAAAACACAACCGAACAGGTGATGGAATTGAAGAAAACCATTCAAGATCTAAAAATGGAAGTAGAAACACTGAAGAAAACCCAAAGAGAGACAACTCTGGATATAGAAACCCTAGGAAAGAAATCAGGAAACATAGATGTGAGCATCAGCAACAGAATACAAGAGATAGAAGAAAGTATCTCAGGTGCAGCAGATTCCATAGAGAACATGGACACAACAATCAAAGAAAACGCAAAACGCAAAAAGATCCTAAGTCAAAACATCTAAGAAATCCAGGACAAAATGAGAAGACCAAACCTACGAATAATAGGAGTAGATGAGAATGAAGATTCTCAACTTAAAGGGCCAGCAAATATCTTCAACAAAATCATAGAAGAAAACTTCCCATACCTAAGGAAAGAGATGCCCATGAACATACAAGAAGCCTACAGAACTCCAGACTGGACCAGAGAAGAAATTCCTCTCGACACATAATAATCAGAACAACAAATGCACTAAATAAAGACAGAATATTGAAAGCAGTAAGGGAAAAAGGTCAAGTAACATATAAAGGCAAGCCTATTAGAATCACTCCAGATTTCTCACAAGAGACTATGAAAGATAGAAGATCCTGGACAGATGTTATGCAGACACTAAGAGAACACAAATGCCAGCCCAGGCTACTATACCCAGTAAAAATGTCAATTACCATAGATGGAGAAATCAAAGTTTTCCACGACAAAACTAAATTCACACAGTATCTTTCCACGAATCCAGCCCTTCAAAGGATAATAACGGGAAAACACCAACTCAAAGAAGGAAACTACACCCTAGAAAAAATAAGAAAGTAATCCTTTAACAAAACTAAAGGAAGACAGCCACAAGAACAGACTCCCATCTTTAACATCAAAAATGACAGGAAATAACACTAACTTTTCTTTGATTTCTTTTAACATCAATGGATTCATTCCCCAATAAAAAGGCATAGACTAACAGACTGGCTACACAAACAAAACCCAACATTTTGCTGCTTACAGGAAACCCACCTCAGAGACAAAGACAGACACTAACTCAGAGTAAAAGGCTTGAAAACTATTTTCCAAGCAAATGGCTCAAAGAAACAAGCAGGAGTAGCCATTCTAATATCGAATAAAATTGACTTCCAACCCAAAGTTATCAAAAAAGACAAGGAGGGGCACTTCATACTCATCAAAGGCAAAATCCACCAAAATGAACACTCAATTCTAAATATCTATGCTCCAAATGTAAGGGCAGCCACATTCATTAAAGAAACTTTAGTAAAGCTCAAAGCACACATTGCACCTCACACAATAATAGTGGGAGACTTCAACACCCCACTCTCACCAATAGACAGATCCTGGAAACAGAAACTAAACAGAGATACATGGTCACTAACAGAAGTTATGAATCAAATGGATTTAACAGATATCTATAGAACATTTTATCCTAAAACAAAAGGATGTCCCTTCTACTCAGCACCTCATGGTACCTCCTCCAAAATTGACCATATAATTGGTCACAAAACAGGCCTTAACAGATACAAAAACATTGAAATTATCCCATGCATCCTAACAGATCACCATGGACTAAGGCTGATCTTCAATAACAGCATAAATAATAGAAAGCCAACATTTACATGGAAACTGAACAATACTCTACTCAAAGATAACTTGGTCAAGGAAGAAATAAAGAAAGAAATTAAAGACTTTTTAGAGTTTAATGAAAATGAAGCCACAACATACCCAAACTTATGGGACACATTGAAAGCAGTCCTAAGAGGAAAAATCATAGCCATGAGTGCCTCCAAAAAGAAACTAGAGACAGCATATACCAACAATCTGACAGAACACCTAGAAACCCTAGAACGAAAGGAAGCAAATTCACCCAAGAGGAGTAGACGCCAGGAAATAATCAAACTCAGAGCAGAAATCAACCAAGTGGAAACAAAAAGAACTATTCAAAGAATCAACCAAACCAGGAGCTGGTTCTTTGAGAAAATCAACAAGATAGATAAACCATTAGCCAGACTAACTAGAGGGCAGAGGGATAGTATCCGAATTAACAAAATCAGAAATGAAAAAGGAGACATAACAACTGATCCTGAAGAAATCCAAAACATCATCAGGTCCTACTACAAAAGCCTATACTCAACAAAACTGGAAAACCTGGATGAAATGGACAATTTCCTAGACAGATACCAGGTACCAAAGTTAAATCAAGATCAGATTAGCAATCTTAACAGTCCCATTTCCCCTAAAGAAATAGAAGCAGTCATTAATAGTCTCCCAACCAAAAAGAGCCCAGGACCAGATGGGTTTAGTGCAGAGTTCTATCAGACCTTCAAAGAAGACCTAATTCCAACTCTCCTCAAAGTATTCCACAAAATAGAAACAGAAGGTACTCTACACAATTTGTTCTACGAAGCCGCAAATACTCTGATACCTAAACCACACAAAGATCCAACAAAGAAAGAGAACTTTAGACCAATATCCCTTATGAATATTGATGCAAAAATACTCAATAAAATCCTTGCAAACTGAATCCAAAAACACATCAAAACCATCATCCATCATGACCAAGTAGACTTCATGCCAGGGATGCAGGGTTGGTTTAATGTACGGAAATCTATCAATGTAATCCACTATATAAACAAACTCAAAGACAAAAATCACATGATCATCTCCTTAGATGCTGAGAAAGCATTTGACAAAATCCAGCACCCATTCATGTTAAAAGTCATGGAAAAATCTGGGATTCAAGGACCATACCTAAACATAATAAAAGCAATATACAGCAAACCAGTAGCCAAGATCAAAGTAAATGGAGAGAAGCTGGAAGCAATCCCACTAAAATCAGGGAGTAGACAAGGCTGCCCACTTTCTCCCTACCTATTCAATATAGTACTTGAAGTCCTAGCCAGAGCAATTCCACAATGAAAGGAGATCAAGGGGATACAAATTGGAAAGGAAGAAGTCAAAATATCACTATTTGCAGATGATATGATAGTATATATAAGTGACCCTAAAGGTTCTACCAGAGAACTCCTGAAACTGATAAACAGCTTCAGCGCAGTAGCTGGATATAAAATTAACTCAAACAAATCAGTGGCCTTTCTCTACACAAAAGATAAACAGCATGAGAAAGAAATTAGGGAAACAACACCTTTCACAATAGTCACAAATAATATAAAATACCTTGGTGTGACTTTAACGAAGGAAGTGAAAGATCTGTATGACAAGAACTTCAAGTCTCTGAAGAAAGAAATTGAAGAAGATCTCAGAAGATGGAAAGATCTCCCATGCTCATGGATTGGCAGGATTAATATAGTCAAAATGGCTATCTTGCCAAAAGCAATCTACAGATTCAACGCAATCCCCATCAAAATTCCAACTCAATTCTTCACTGTGATAGAAGGGGCAATCTGCAAATTCATCTGGAATAATAAAAAACCTAGGATAACAAAAACTATCCTCTACAAAAAAAAGAACCTGTGGAGGAATCACCATGCCTGACCTCAAGCTGTACTACAGAGCAATTGTGATAAAAACTGCATAGTACTGGTATAACAACAGACAGGTAGACCAGTGGAATAGAATTGAAGACCCAGAAATGAACCCACACATCTTGGATCACCTTATCTTCGACAAGGGAGCTAAAACTATCCAGTGGAAAAAAGACAGCATTTTCAATAAATGGTGCTGGCACAACTGGCGGTCAACATGCAGAAGAATGAAAAATGATCCATTCCTTTCTCCTTGTACAAAGCTCAAGTCTAAGTGGATCAAAGACCTCCACATTAAACCAGAAACACTGACATTCATAGGGGAGAAAGTGGGGAAAACCCTTGAAGATATGGGCAGTCCCCATTTTAAGGATTTGTCTTGTGGTTACCGGACACGACATTCTAGTGTTTAGTTGTTTACCCTGGAATATTTTAACGTTTCGAAGACATTTCGTTTTCTATGACAGTTATTCTGTTTTTCCGGTGGTTGCCTAACCCTTTCTTAAAAATGGAATCCTAAATCTGATAGGAGGCTAATATCCAATATTTACAAAGATCTCAAGAAGCTGAACTCCAGAAATTCAAATAACCCCACCAAAAAATGGGATACAGAGCTAAACAAAGAATTCTCAACTAAACAATGCCAAAGGGCTGAGAAGCACCTTAAAAAATGTTCGAAATCCTTAATCATCAGAGAAATGCAAATCAAAACAACCCTGAGATTCCACCTCACACCAGTCAGAATGGCTAAGATCAAAAATTCAGGTGACAGCAGATGCTGGCGAGGATGTGGAGAAAGAGGAACACTCCACCATTGCTGGTGTGATTGCAAGCTGGTACAACCACTCTGGAAATCAGTCTGGCGATTTCTCAGAAAACTAAACATAGTACTATTGGAAGATCCTGCAGTACCTCTACCTGGCATATACCCAGAAGATATTCCAACTGGTAACAAGGACACATGCTCCACTATGTTCATAGCAGCCTTATTTATAATAGCCAGAAGCTAGAAGTAACCCAGATGTCCCTCAACAGAAGAATGGATACAGAAAATGTGGTACATTAATACTCAGCTATTAAAAACAATGAATTTAAGAAATTCTTGAGTAAACGGATATATCTGGAGGATATCATCCTGAGTGAGGTAACCCAATCACAAAAGAAGTCACTTAATATGCACTCGCTGATAAGCGGATATTAGCCCAAAAACCTAGAATACCCAAGATACAATTTCCATAACACAAGAAAATCAAGAAAGACCAGTGCATGGATACTTCATTCTTCCCTATAATAGGGATTAAAATAAGCCTGGAAGGAGGTGCAGAGACAAAGTTTGGAGCTAAACGAAAGGATGGACCATCCAGAGAGTTCCCTACCCGGGTGGTCCATCACATAATCAGCCACCAAATGCAGACACTACTGCACACACCAGCAGGATATTGCTTAAAGGACCCTGATATAGCTGTCTCCTGGCAGGCTTTGACAGTCCCTGAAAAATACAGAAGTGGATGCTCACAAACATCTATAGGGCAGAACACAGGGTCCTCAATGTAGGAGCTAGAGAGAGTACCCACAAGCTGTAGGGGTCTGCAACCCTATACATGGAACAACAATATGAACTAATCAGAACCCCCAGAGCTCATGTCTCTAGCTGCATATGTATTAGAAGATGGCCTAGTTGGCCATTATTCGGGAAGAAAGGCCCTTGGTCTAGCAATGTTTATATGCCCCAGTACAGGGGAATGCCAGGGCCAAGTAGTGGGAGTGGGAGGGTAGGGGAGCAGGGTGGGGGGAGGGTAAAGAGGACTTTTGGGATAACACTTGAAATGTAAATGAAGAAATTCTCTAATAAAAAAAAGAAGAAAAAACACCTATTCTTCAGTGGTACAGCCACTAATATAATGCTCTTCATTAAGTAAATTGCCCTTAACTTATGTTCATACATGCGTGTGATACCCACATGCACACACACATACACATGCATATAAACAATACACATATGCATGCATGCAATGGGACAAACATATACACACATGTGTATATACACACACATATATACATATGCATGCAGTGAGCCACATATATGCATACATATAGCATAAACACTCTGGAATACACATGTACACATTCACACATACAGGCACACAGAGACAAGCACACACATGCATGAATAGGCACACGAACATACATGCACACACATATACATCATGCATACATGCAGACAGAGACACACATGCCTGCATGCAGACACACACACATACATATATGCATGCAGTCATACACACAGAGATATACACATATTTTTGCAGGCACATATCCAGTTACATACAGAGAGACACACACATATGCATGCAGGCACACTCAAAGACATGCATAAACATGCACACATATGACACATGCAGGTATACACACAGAGACCTGTAGAGAATACATGAAAGTAAGAGGACTTATTGAGAAGAAATGCTTTGTCAATAATAAAAAAAGGTGAGAGAGGATAACGGAAGATCAGTCAAAGATACACACACACACACACACACACACACACACACACACACACACACACATTTGTTTTCAGTTTGCCTCATCTGCTTTTATCTGCCTCTATCTATCTATCTATCTATCTATCTATCTATCTATCTATCTATCTATCATCTATCTATCTATCTAGAACCATAAATAGCTAAAAAGAAATTGAAATAGGGGCTGGAGAGCTAACTTATCACAGAGGTCAGATGCCCAGCATCCATGTAAAGTACAGGCATAACAGCATGCAGCTGTAATCCTGGTACTGAAAAGACAAAGAAAAAAAGAGAAATTTTCAAAGAAATAAAGACTAGAAATTTAGTGCCAATAGTTTCACACAATAATTTTCAAAAATTCACTTAGCCAAAGGAAAGTCATGGCAAAGAATGATGCGAACTACAGGGAAAAATGAAGACCAATGGAAAACGGAAATACTATCAATTGGATGTATGTGAAAGGTGAAAGTCAATTAATGGTGATTTTAACTACTCTAAAGTTGTCTGCGACAGACAAAATTGTCAATTTGTGTTTAGAACAAATAGTAATAGCTCAACATGCTAATTAAAGTGTAACCACTAAGAGGGAAGAAGAGGAGGATAACAGTGTGATGAACTCGTACTGCACCTGAAGTGGCATGGGGTAATTTGAGGGTAGGCTTGACTAGTTAAATATATACAATGCAAATCCCAGGGAAACTACTGAAAAGTACATTTAGAAAGAGGAATAAATAATAGGCCAATAATATAGATAACATGGAGTCAGTTAATCCTCAAAGAGCAAAATGTAAATACAGGCAAATGAGGAAATTTGAAAACAATTAGGTGCTTATCAAAAATCAAACATATCAGCAATGGTGTCAAATACAAATACACAGTAATTGAAGATTAGATACTTAACTGTGTGCAGTCTATGAGAAACGTTTTAAATATAGATACATAGATTAGGAGGGAAAGGTAGGGACTGCAGATGTAGCTCAGTAGTACAGTGTGTCTAGCAGGCTCACGTTCTTTGGTTCCATCACCAGAACTAAAAAATGAAAGAGGTATTAAAGCAAGATAGATAATATACATAGAAGAGCCTTGAGCTGAAGAGGCTATTTTAATATTAAGAAGAGTAGCACATTACTAAATATAAAGAGGCACATTACATAATTATAAGGGACCAATACACCAGTAATATTTAAAAATCTTAATGGCTAGTGCAGTGAAAAACATAAAAGCAAACACCAATAAAGCTTAAAAGGGAGACGGGCAAAGCCCCAATTACAGCTGGAGAATTTACCACCCTCCACTCGGTAGGTAATCGACAGACACAGACAGAATGCAGTAAGGTCATAGAGGACCTGAAGATCAAAATTAACCAACTCTACTTAATTGACACTAAGAGACTACATATCCCAACAGCACAGCTAGCTGTGATCTATTTAAACATTGAATTTGTAATGAAAGACTTGAAAACAAAGGAATCTCCAGGCCTCCTCTGTCTGAAGACACCCACAGGATGCTTCACTGCAGTTCAGGCTGAAGGAAAAAGCACATCTCATGGAAGGAGTGCGTGAAGAACGGCACAGCGAGTACAAAGGGAACACACACAAATCTAAAAAGCACAAACTCTGCCGAAACCATCAACATATATAATTGTAGTTAAAAAAAAAAAAAAAAAGCTGCAGCCAGAATGCTGGACAGTGGAAGCATGGACTATGTTTGACAAATTTTGATCATGTTTAAAGATGCTGTAGCTTGGCATATATGTGCGTGCATGTGTTTGGACATGCCCATGTGTGTGTACATGTGTGTGGGTTTGTGCACTTGAAGGTCAGAGGTCAACGTTGTCTTTTTTCGTCAGTCTCTTATTTTTTGATGTGAGTATCTTATAAAACCTGGAGCCTATGAATGAATATACAGCTTCTACTAGAGACTACAAGCCCCTCCTAGCACCCCCAGATTTTATGTGACCCAACTTCAGGTCCTCAGGCTTTCAGGACACTTCACTGACAGTCTTGTCCACAGCCCCGGAAGCTTTCACTCACTCAAAATGTAGATGAACATTTTCATTTTCAGACTTTACAAATGCTTTTTCAAATACCCATCATCAACATGAGTCTCTGTGTGTATGAAGAACAAAATGACATTTAAAAAGGAAATATCAGTTCAATGAGTAGTAAGAAAAAATGGAGGGCAAAGCAAGAGAGCTAGATGATATGAAACCACCCAGATTTACTAGTAATGATCATAAGCATAGGTATGCTAACAGTTTCCTTTAAAAGCCAAGAATTATCATACTTAACTAAAATATAGTCAATTCAGCTAATGGCTGTTTATGAGAGCTGTGTATTAGTAAAGACAGAGAAGGTTTGAAAAATGGTGAAAGGTTGAAGACATCTGTCAGCTGCTCACTAACCTACAGGAAGCCTGAGACAGTGATGAAAGTAGCCAGAATTACTTCTAAGACAGAGCATTTTCAGAAGCCAAGTCAATCACATAAGAAAAGGTTTAACCCAGTAGGTAAATACAAAACATTGACATTTACCAGCCCATCATAAGACAGCCTGGAAATATAAGACACTGAATCCTGATAATACCATCAAGGGAATTGAGCAGGTGACTCCTCACATTGGGAAGGTTCAGCACAACTCTCTCATGACTGAGAGGCATTTTCAGCTTCCTCCCAACTTACCTGTCATTTCCCCCCCAATTTCATGTCTTTGAAAAAAATGTGTATAACCCACTAAACTAGTGCTGTTCATATGTGCATATGTGTGGTGCCATCCACTGGAGTAGGGTCAACCTACCAATAGCCACTACCTCCTTGAGAGAGAAGTGATTCTCCCTCCTGCAGCAGCCTCTAACTGGCATCAGTTTCTTGGCTAGGAGAGGGGCATCTGGATTCAGTCCCGGGATTTTTAATCTCTTGATCTTGTGGAAGTCTCATGCCTGTGTAACCACAGCTGCTGTGATTCCATATGTGTAACAGCCATGCCATGCCCAGAGACAGGCCGTGCACCACACTTCTTCCACTTTTCCGGCTCCTACACACCCCATGCCCCCTCTCTGATGATCTCTTAGCCTTGGAGGATGAGGATAATATAGATACTCTATCTCTGATGTGGCACTGACAATTCTTTTTATATATATATAATATAATATATATATATATATTCCAATTTTTATTGGATATCTTCTTCATTTACATTTCAAATGCTATCCTGAAAGTCCCCTATACCCTCCCCCATCCCCTGCCCTGTTCCCCTACCCACCCACTCCCACATCTTGGCCATGGCGTTCCCCTGTACTGGGGCATATCAAGTTTGCATGACCAAGGGGCCTCTCCTCCCAATGATGGCCAACTAGGCCATCTTCTGCAACATATGCATCTGGAGACACGAGCTCTGGGGGTATTGGTTAGTTCATATTGTTCTTCCAAGTATAGGGTTGGAGACCCCTTCAGCTACTTGGGTACTTTCTCTAGCTCCTCCCTTGGGAACCCTGTGTTCCATCTAATAGCTGACTGTGAGCATCCACTTCTGTGTTTGCCAGGTACTGGCATAGCCTCACATGAGACAGCTATATCAGGGCCCTTTCAGCAATATCTTGCTGGTGTATGCAATAGTGTTTGCGTTTGGTGGCTGATTATGGGATGGATCCCCAGATGCAGCAGTCACTGGTTGGTCCATCCATTTGACTCAGCTCTACACTTGATCTCTGTAACTCCTTCAATGTGTGCTTTGTTTCTAATTCTAAGAAGGGGCGAAGTGTCCACATTTTGGTCTTCATTCTTCTTGAGTTTCATGTGCTTTGCAAATTGTATCTTGAGTAATCTAGGTTTCTGGGCTAACATCCATTTATCAGTGAGTACATGTTATGTGAGTTCTTTTGTGATTGGGTTACCTCACTCAGGATGATACCCTCCAGATCCATCCATTTGCCTAGGAATTTCATAAATTCATTGTTTTTAATAGCTGTGTAGTACTCCATTGTGTAAATGTACCACATTTTCTGTATCCATTCCTCTGTTGAGGGACATCTGGGTTCTTTCCAGCTACTGGCTATTTTAAATAAGGCTGCTATGAACATAGTGGAGCATGTGTCCTTATTACAAGTTGAAACATCTTCTGGATATATGCCCAGGAGCGCACTCACAATTCTTATACTTAGCATTTTGTGCAGTGTACATCTCTTTATTAACCCTTACTTCTTCAGTAAGAAAGTCCTTTGACCAAGGTTGAGAACAGTATAAATCTATTGATATAAACACAAATATTCAGAAGGGAGTTTAAGAGCTTGACCACTTAGCAGAACAAGAGGAATAGGTTCTCCATGGTACCTATGGCTTCCCAGACATGGGTTTTTCACCATGGTTGTGGTTATAGTATCATATACGATTGATTTCCCTCCTGTGGAGCAGGCCTCAAATCCAGAGAAGAAAGTGATTAGTTACCCCAGAACTGAAACTGCCGACTGAGGAGGCAGCCAACACAATGGAAGAATGTCTTTAGTAGCTATGCATTCTGATTGAGAACTGGTCTCTAGAATATAAAAAATAAATTTACTAAAATTCCTACCCACCCAAACAGGCTAAAAGAGTAGACTGCAGCTACAAGCAGAACAATCTTAAAAGAAGAAATAAAAATAGCCAGTGAGCACTTAAGCGCAAGCTGTCAGTGAAATGCAGACTCAAAGGAAGACTGTTGATCCTGGGACCCACACTCTGCCTGGCCCTTCACGTCACTCCTGGCATCCCTTTCTGCTGTCCTGTTACCACATTACATCACATGATATCCTCCTTAGGAGCAGAACTCTGCAGACCCCTTAACCAAGGTATCATGCTTGGGACATCACTCCATGTCTTATCATCAGCACTGAGTTGACTTTATTAGTCCTCTGTGGTTTATATCAGTGGAAGACTGTAGCAGTCCAGTCCTGACGTTTGTAGCAGGCAATAAACCTTGTTTCCTAGTTACAGTTGGTGTGTGCTGTTCAACCCTTTTATGTTTCCCACACTGCACACTTGAAGTTATGGTATACACTTCCCTCTGGCTTCTCTAGACAAGAAAGGAAATTGTTATTGTTATTATTGTTGTTATTGTTACTGTTGTTATCATCATTATTATTAACCCTTTCTCTGCCTTTGCTTTCAAATTGGTGTAAAGGGCTTCATGTTTGTAATTGATGCAGGCATCCCAGTCACGAGCCCTGGCTTCCAGCAGACAGCACAACAGCACAAGTTCAAATAAAGAAATATCATATATTCTTATCCTTTATAACCAGACACAGTTGACACCAGTGAGAAGTGACTGGAGGACTTAGAGAGTGGTGTCACAAGGCTTTTCTGCTATGTTATGACCTTTATCTGTTATCAGTCAGAAAGCTTGCAGTGCAGCGTGGTAGGAAATAAGTCATAGTCTTACAGTAAGCAGTGGAAGGATGCGGAGTGAGCCAGCATTTCAGAGGAAAGGAGGAACAGTGAAGCATTCCTACCCAGAGAGAAGGAAGCGTCTCCCTGCCTCCACTGCGTTCTATCCACTGAGACTCAAAGAGCTCTAGAAAGGCTCTCCGTCATGCACGGCCATCCTAGTGCATATGCATACATGCATACATGCACAAAAGCCCTAGAGATGAGGCCATCATTTCTGGGATGCTTCTTGTTTATTTATAACCCAAATACCATTTCCAAGTCTGACCATTCACCTAATTTCCATCTTGGCTTCAAATGGCTTTTAATTTTCTTTAGAAATTAAATCAGATATGGAATGAAAGAGCTTTTATTGAAATGCTTACTCTCTGCCGACATTCTTCCAGGAAGTTTAATTTATGTCTTCTTTCATTATTATTATAGATATGTGAGACCAGCCATAATATACCTACTTAAGAGGAAGAAAACGAGATTTAATAATTTGCCAAAATTATATAAGTGTAGGGAGTAAGTATGTTTTAAATGATGTTTTCTAACTACAACTTAAGGAATGAAGGTTTGGTCATGGACAAGAATCAGTATCCTAGACTTAATACCCATCTGCAATCCCATCACCAATGTGGTACCTGTCCTTTCTGTCTGTCCCAGTCTCATCTCCTTTCAAGTGGATTTTCACTCCCCAGGAGCTATGGAGTCTTTTGCTGGCCCTTAATGTGACCAATGATTTTATTTTTAAGCTATTTACTTTACTTATATTTCAAATGTTGTCCCCTTTCCTGGTTCCCCTCTGAAAAACTCCTATTCCCTATTCCCTGCCCCTTCCCCCTGCACCCACCCACACCCACTTCCTGGCCCTGACATTCCTCTACTCTGGGGCATAGAGCCTTTACAGGACCAAGGCCTCTCCTCCCATTGATGACTGACTAGGTCATAATCTGCAACATACGTAGCTGAAGCCATGAGTCCCACCATGTGTACTCTTTGGTTGGTGATTTAGACCCTGGGAGCTCTGTGGGTTCTGGTTAGTTCATATTCCTATGGGGCTGCAAACCTCTTCAGCTCCTTGGTGACCCATGATTCTTATTTGAACTTGAGCCCCTTGAAAGATGAAGCATGCCCTTTAAAAAGCATCCTGTAGTCCTAAGGACAGATATTAAAATTGAGAAAATTCTAGATAATCTAGCAAGGGAGGAAACAATCACAATGATTCAAGTAGCCTAAGTGAGTTCACAGGCTTGTAACTCAAATCCATCATTCTTATTTGAGCTCGGGGTCTTTCTATGGAAGCTGTAAATGAGAGTAGAAGTCCCAAAATATTCGTTGCAAAAACACGGGGAAGGTAGGCCAGGCAGCTTCTGATCATCTCGTTGCTTCCACTAATGGACTGGTGAAGGACGGAGCAGCACATACTGTACTTAATGCAGACTCTATTCAGTGAAACAATGATTACAATCAATTTGACTACTAATGTGACTTATCTTGTAAATTGCTGGGTCATTAACTTCAACAACATCAATGTGCTGTCACTATCCAATTCCACCAAATTAGTGTCCGAGGTAATAGGAGAATGAATGTATTAGTACATTATTGGCGGCTAATAGAGACGGCAAGCCTTTAATGTGCTGCAGAGAGCAGCTGAGGCACCGGGGATCAAGACAACAAGGTTAAGGGATGGATGAAGAGATTAGGCTTTGCAAGAAGGGCGCATCAGGGTTGCTATAGCCAGTTACCTAGCCTCAGTCTGGAGAAGAGTGGGGTACAGGGAAAGGAGAGTGCACATCTGTTCCCCATAAGGGAAAGAATAGAAACATCACTTCACTTGAAGCATCTATGCATGATGGGTTGGATTTAAGGCCTTACTCATTTGAAGCATAGCCTTTGGCTGCCACCCTTATATTTTCTCTAGGTACTTTGCACATACAGTCTGGCAATCTGCATAACATGATTCTAGAGTTGGAGCTATGCTAAATCCTGTTTGAAAGTTACTTCTACCATCTCCTTTATATTCAACCTGACAATTCTTTTGATAATTATTTCTAGGGGATCTTTCATGTTCAGGAGATGCCTGTCACACACCTTCCTTTCTCATGTAGAGTTCTGCTTCCTTTAACACCAGGCCCACAGGGCCATATTCCTTCTCCCAGCGAGGAATACTGAACTGAGCTGAGAAATGTATAGTCATTGTCAGTAGAATGGAAGTGAAGTGGCAATTGAGGAGTCAATGTCAGCCACTAGAGCTGTAATTCCTCCAAGGTCAAGTTGGCATCAGAACACAAGCCACATTCAAGCCATCATTGTGGGAGAGGAGAACTCTAACGGCCTTGTAGAAGATGTCCTAATGGAGCAAAGAGAATGTAATAACTCAGAGAAGCTGAGCCAGAGAGATGAAGAATGGGTGCTTGATGATGTTTTCTACTCTTCGCATAAATTCCACTCCACAGGCAAGTTTGTGTTTATGACCTCCTTTTCCTCCACTTCCTGTCCTTTTGTTTTTAAATATATTTTATTTATTTAAAAAAAATAAGAGCAGCAAGTGCTCTTAACTGTTGAGTCATCTCTCCCGCCAAAGCCCCTCCACTTTCTAAAAAAGATAATTTTGCTCTGTTGGGTCTCTGATTCACAAAGTGAAGTGACCCCTAAGATAATCAATTTCCTTCGTGAGGAGCAAGTGCTTACTGATTGTGTGCCATAAGTATCACATTAAATGTTGTAGGAGACACATAAAAACAAAACATACACACACACACACACACACACACACACACACACACACACACACACGCACGCACACACACACACAAAACCAAGGAGATCACTCCTTTGTGGGAGTCATCATAACGTATTTCATAGCGTAAAGAAATGCATCTTTCTATGTTGCAAAAAAATATTCAGAAACCCAGGGTGATCCTAGTAGTTACAGCCTATGTTTTAGATAGAAGGTTGAAAAATGTAGAAAGGACAATAGGATCATGCTGTATGGTATTGCAATTTGACAATCTAGAGCACCATCAGTAGTGGCCACTGGCACCATCAGTAGTGACCACTGACTGAGGGACTCCTGGGCATCTGTCCCCTTTGCAGCTGCCAGTGAGGTAGTGACTATGAATTCACTTGTTTCAAATGGTCATAGGCAAGACATACAGCTTGTATTTAAACGCAGTGGTCTGGCTGTAGTCTGTTCTCATTCATCTCCCAATCTTCTTTGTCCATGTTTTCCTCTTTTTGGAGTACATGCCTCTGCCCTTTCGTTCAGTGGAACTTGGCCTTCCTGATGACTGTTGTTGGGCTTTTTGACACTGTGACAAATACAGGAAACAATTTACGAAGAAGAAAGATTTGTTTTTGCTCGGTTTCGGGCTCCCCAGTTTATGGCTGATTGGATTCGTATTTCTGAACCTGAGGTGAAGCAGAGCATCATGGTAGAAATGGGTTGTAGAATAAGCTGCTCACTTAACAGTGGCCAGAAAGCCTAGAGAAGTATACAGTGCAGTACCAGGGATCCTCCACTTCCCTTTCCATTCACTGTAGCCTTCAACCCACATTCAAAGCAGTTCTCTGAGCTAAGCATCTCTAGGAGGCACAACAGTGTGCTTTTCTAAGCCCCTAGCGCTTTCTTAGTGTACAGTTGAAAGTGAAGATTAAGCATCACACTGACCGATCTCTGTCATGAGCAGTGCACTCTGCTATCAGTAGGCCCGGTCTTCAGGGAGCATTACATCATTCTTTTTCCCTGCTGTGAGGAAATCTCCAGCATAACTGCCTTGTGCATCTAAAAGGAACAGCATCACCCTTGGTTGTAGTGATATGCACATCAAGAAAGGGGTAAATGAGAGACAGTATCTGCTATGATTGGAGAAAGAAGTGTCTCCCTGCAAGCTTATGCATAGAAAGGCTTGGTCCCTGGAGTAAGTAGTATTGAGAGGTGGGTTTTTTGGAAAGCAATTCATCATGAGGCCTGAGGCTTCATGACTTCATTAATACACTGATGGATTCACAATTTCATAGCATTATTGGGAGTGATGGCAATGTTAGGAAGTGGACCTGTCGAAAGAGGAAGTTTACTGCTAAGTGTTTTTGAGGTATATTAAGTTTTCCATGTCCATAGCTTGTCCATAGCATCTTGAATCGCCAGTCTGTTATGCCTGTAAATAAAGTTTATTTTAAAACATTGATATATTGTGAACATTTTATTAATGCCTTTAGAGTATTCTTGAATTTATGTCTTTCTTATACTTCTTGTTATATTGAATAACAACACATTATTATATCTTATACTATGTATTATATTATGTATAATATATGATTCCTATATATTAGATTTAATAGGAAATTCCCTTAGTTGCTAATTCTGTTGTGCATACTTTGTCTTGGAATATGTGGCATTTCCTTTTGCAGAGAAAAGATGCATATTTTACTTACACTGAACATATGGCAGATACTATCCAATATCCTCAGTGTGTATCCTCCATGAGTCCTTCTGCCAAGGCCCACTCTCTCTTGTGTATAGGGAGCTGTGATACCAGTATTACAACGTCTGTCACTCACAGTTATAGAGGGTGACACATTTATCCATTATGTGTATTATAGCTTTGGATTTGAAATTGATCCTTAATAGATTTTCACATCTTTACAAAGAATTTTCACTGCCACAGAGGCTGCCACCAGGTGATAGACGTGGTGAGTTGAGATACTTGGCACCCTGGATCCACCAGACTGAGATTGAACACATATGCAAAGTTTAAAACATTGTTTCGTTATGAAATAATTATAAATTCACGGGTTGCTGCAAATATCCACAGGAGATTGCAAAGAAATGTGCAGGCAAATCCACTGTTCATTCCCTTGAAGTCCCCCTGGGCTAACTACATCTCACACTACTCTAGTACAGATGCATGAATTTGACACTAGAATAATCTGTATAGTTTATTCCAGTTTCACTAGCCATATACACTTACTTTTATGGAAGGTCAATGTATGTGTCTGTTCCTGTGAATCATTATAAGACTTACAGCTTTGAATAGGCACCAGAATGATTGAGATGCTTAGCTGTACCACACCTCAAAATTCCTGTTGTTCTTTAGAGCTGACCCACTGGCCGTATTCATGGAAACTATTAACCTATAACCTATTCTCTTTCATGAAAGTTCACAAATAAAATCATGTGTTGTGTTTTAGATTGGCTTTTTTTCACTTCATATTTTTTTGAAGTCTACCTGTGTGTGTTGTATGTGTATATATTGTGTGGTGTGTGTATGCAGTTTGTTCCTTTTTTATTTTTAGACTTGTTATTTTAAGAGTGCACACACCACAGCACTCATGTGGAAGTCAGAGGACAGCTCTGTAGAGTTGGTCTCTCCTTCCATTTTGTCATGGTTACAGTTGTCAGGCATACATAGAAAATGTCTGTACTCACTGGATACCTCACTGACTCTGTTCCTTTTCCATACTGGGTGGTATGGATACCCACAGATTATTTACCTCTGCACCATTGAGGGACATGTAGTTTCCAATATGTATGTATTAGAGGTTAATTGAAATACATATTCAAGCCAGGTGTGGTGGTGCACACCTTTAATCTCAGTACTTGGGAGGCAGAGTCGAATTTCTGAGTTCGAGGTCAGCCTGGTCTACAGAGTGAGTTCCAGGACAGCCAGGGCTACACAGAGAAACCCTGTCTTGAAAAAACCAAAAAAGAAACACATACTCAGAAGTGTAGTTTCTGGATTGTTAAGTGTTAGGTGGTTTGTTTTTTTTTTTCAGTTTTGAAAGAAACTATAAAACAGTTTTTGTTGTTGTTGTTGTCGTCATCATTTGGTTTTTTGACACAGGGTTTCTCTGTATAGCTCCTGGCTGTCACTCTGTAGACCAGGCTGGCCTCGAACTCAGAAATTTGTCTGCCTCTGCCTCCCAAGTGCTGGGATTAAAGGTGTGTGCCACCATTGCCCGACTATAAAACAATTTCAAAGCAACTATGTTAGTTGGTATTCCTGAAGTAATGTGTGAGTGCTGGATGTTCTCTGTGCCCATCACATCGTTTTTCTTCACCACCTTCTCTCATTTAACCATCAGGATGGGTGTACAGGGACGCCTGTGGCTTAAGTATCTATTTAGCTCATGGCTGCTGCAAGTGAAAAGATGTGTTCTCATCAACAACATATCTGCATATGGCTTATGATTTTGTCCATTTTCTGTTTTTATTTTTTTTCTTATTGAGCTTTCAGATATACAAGGTTTGTGGATCTAGTAAGCACTGACTCAACTTCAAGCCTCTATTTGGATAACAAATTTAAATATATTTCTACAACAGGCAGGTAAGGTAGATCAGAGAATAAAATCTGTTGCTGAATGAGCCTGTCAACCTTCAAACTCTGGGTAGGAAGAGAGAACTGATTCAGCATTCACACACACACATACATGTACACACTCACACACATACATACATGTAAACACTCACACACATACACATACATATTCACAAACATACATACTCACAAATACACAAACACACTCTTGCTCACATAATCACACTCATGCATGCACACATACACATTCTCACACACACTAATATACACATTTACACACACATGTGCACACATATATGCAAAATAATACATAAAAATAAAAATTTACACATTAAATTCTTAATACAATTTCATCTTGATCTGATTATTCCTTTAAAAGTGATACCCAATATTCAGTGTTTCTTTTTGCATTTATTAAGTAATCATCTAATGAACAACCTTCCACAATTCTACATATTAATAGATTGGATCTTCTGAACTCCGAGAACCTAGTTAGTATACCCCTGTGGCTGTCACTGGTTTTACATCTCCAGTCTCACAATCCACTATCCTGTTAAATTCTAAGTCCCATCACCTTTAACTTCCCTCCTTTCTTTAATCCCTTGATCACCTACCTGACTCTGTATAGAATGTCCATTTTCCCCCTTGATCGCCTACCTGACTCCGTATAGAATGTCCATTTTCCCCCTTGATCGCCTACCTGACTCCGTATAGAATGTCCATTTTCCCCCTTGATCGCCTACCTGACTCCGTATAGAATGTCCATTTTCCCCCTTGATCGCCTACCTGACTCCGTATAGAATGTCCATTTTCCCCCTTGATCACCTACCTGACTCCGTATAGAATGTCCATTTTCCATGTTCTTCATTCCGAGTATTCCAGTCCTAACCTCAGGATTCAGTTACCATTACCTTCGTGAAGCTTCTCTCATCTGGCCAGCCACTTAGTCATTTTTTCCTTCTAGAATAATAAATAAGGCAAGAAGTTATACACTGACATCTTTATTTTTTTTCTTTTTTCTTTTCTTTTTTTTTTTTTTTTTTTNGGAGTGCTGGGATCAAAGGCGTGCGCCACCACGCCCAGCTTACACTGACATCTTAATAAGACTCCATCTCAATCTGATTACTCCTTAAGCTCCTTATGATAATGTTGCTTGAACTCCAGTTACTGCATTTATTGCCTTAGCTGTTCTCTTGGCTTGTTAATAATTTTAAATGTATTTATTTATTTGCTTTACATTCCAATACCAGTGCCCCCTCCCACCCCATCCCAACTGACTCTCATGTAGCCCAAGCTGGCCTAGAATTCATTCTGTAGCTAAGGATGACCTTGAACTCCTGCCTCTATCTCCTGAGTGCTGGGATTATGGGCTTGTGGCACTACACTGGCTCAAATAATCAATGCTGCAATCTAACTTCGTTTTCTTCCCCTAGAATCATGGGCTACTGTACACTGGATGTGTGAGTCTGACACCTTTTGCCAAGTGCAATCGAGTTCTTCTATTGCCTCCGCTTTTCAGTGGCATGCTGTCAGACTACCAACTGTGTTTGTTCAAAAACTTGGTGCTGTCTACTTTTGTGTCAACTTGGCATATGCTAGAGTCATTTGGAAGAAGATAGCTCCACTGAAAAAATACTCCCGCCAGATTGGCCTATTGGGAAGCCTGCGGTGCATTTATCTGATTGATGGTTGATGTGGGAGGTCCCAGCTCACTGCGGACAGTGCTACCCCTGTGCTGGGATTCCAAATCTTATAAGTAATCAGGCTGAGCAAGGACAATCTAATCAGAAGATTCCCTCCATGGGCTTTGCTTCAGATCCTGACTCCAGGTTCTGGCTTTGAATTGCTGCCCAGAGTTTCTTTGGTTAATGATGTGTATGAGACCTCAAATTTTAAGATTAAATAAATCCTTTCCTCCACAAGTTGCTTTTGGTCATGTTGTTTTATTATAGCAAAAGAAGTCCTAACTGGGGCAGAAGTTAGTTTCAGGCTATGGGGTATTGCTATGGCAGGCCTGACCATGTAATTTTTGGGAAATGTAGACGAACTTTGGAACTCTGGGCTACAAAAGCCACTGAATGTTCAAAGCTTGTGAGCTGATGCAGGAACTCAGAGGGCAGTGTTAAGAGTGATGTAGGCGATGAAGGCCTGGCTTGTGAAGTTTCAGAGGGTAGCTAAAACTGACTTCAGAGGGTAGCTAAACTTGTGACTGAGCAGCTGGATCTGAAGAATCAGTTGTGATTAACAAGAGACTAGCCTCACTGAGGTAGTATTCAGCGTTAACACATGGAAGCTGTGGTCCAGAGGTACTCATGACTTTACTGTATCTCATACTGTATAAGAGTCTCCCAGAACTTGTTTTTGAAGACATGAAGGAGTTATAGAGACCAGGTGAGGCTTGACACTGTGCTTCTATAGAAACCCCAGAATTAAAGGGGTCATAGAGAGAAGTTGAGGCTTGGCACTGCATGGCAGGGTCAGAGTCCCCAATAAATCCCACAATAGCATCTCAGTGAAGTTACAGCCCAGGTGAAGGAAAACCTACGCAAAACAATTAATTTTATTACCATTGTGGAACCAAACTGAATATTACTTAAATGGAGAGATTCTGAATGTAAATGACAAATATATGTCATTTCCATGTAAATTGAGCTAACTGGTTTGGACAATTTTTATAAAATCATTACATCCAACATGATTAATGAGATTAAAGTTGTAACTAAAAGTTATCACACAACATGCGTGTGCGTGTGCGCACACACACAGGGTTAGGGGGAGAACAAAACAAAAATCCAGGATTAATTTTTCTGACTAATATACACATGAAAATTTTCAATGAAATACTTGAGCCAAGACCACAGTAAGACCATATAATGTGATCATGCTGGCTTTATCCCAGAGATGCAAGATTGATCCAATACTTAAAGTGAATAAATGCAATACACCACATTAATAGACTTTTAAGGACATAAATTATACAATCATCTCAATAGATTGACAAAATTCACTGCATCTTCAAGATAAATGTTTTGAAGAAAGTAGGATTAGACAGGGCATGGGGAAATATAGAAACTATATGATCAACCTATAGTGAATATTATACTATTAAGAAGTAATCTTGAGAGCTTGCTTTAAAGTCAGAAGTGAATATATGTTACAAAGGAGAAGTTTGGATTGGCTTGCAAGAAGACATGAACTGGATAGTCCAACAGTACCTACAAGCATGCTAAAGACAGAGAACCCAGCTGATGTTTTAGTCCACGGGACTGGATGCCGTAAAATACTAGACCCAGACTGGCACTGATGGCCTGAAAGATTCTTGGAGAGTCACTTGTCTTCAGTGCACAGAAGACAGGCAATGAATCTGAATTCTATTGTCAAACAGGAAGCAAACAACCAGAGCGATGGGCTCAACCAGCCAGGAGTGAAATCAAGGAAATGCACATCAGGCCACTTTTCCCCAGATCTCTTTATATCTGGCCAACAATGGAAAGACACTGTCCACTCTAGTAAAGCATCGTCTCCTCAAATTAATCTTTCCAGAATGTACCCTTAAATATCTGTGCAGGGGTAAATCTCTTAGTTGATTACAGATCTAATCTAGTTGACAACCAGGATTAACCATCAGAAGAGCATTTATGATCCTGCCCCCCTTTTCCCTCCCTGTCCTCTCTCCTTCCCTCCCTGTCCTCTCTCCTTCCCTCCCTGTCCTCTCTCCTTCCCTCCCTG